>JUFY01033523.1:1650-62651 GCA_001855655.1 Leptopilina clavipes
AATTTATTAAATTAAATATAAATATTTCAATTGTCCAATTTTTTTACTTTAATTATAAAAAAAATTAAAATTTCTATTATCCGAACTTTCGATTATCCGAACCCGGCCTTGCCTAGGTTAGTTCGGATAATCGAGGTTCCACTGTATTACTGTTTTTGAAGAAATCAATTTTCTCTTAATCTTCCTCAAATTGTGAGCAAATTTTTCATTTTTTATTTATTAATTATTTCAGAACCTGTTGCAATTATAAAAATTGAGTTATTCAGGTTCAAATTCTATCTTTTACATGGGATTTGTTGAAATTTCCATTTAAATATAAAATTTTCTTTAACATTTCAATTTTTGCCACATTTTAAGGAACATTTCCTCGAAATTTGAAAAAGATTTAAAGACAATCGATTTGTTAGAGAAATAATAATAGAAGAACATGCTAAATTAGGCGATGTTGTGCGCCGATTGAACAGACTTTTACAAATTCATCCATCATTTAAGATTTGTCATTTTGAATACCTGCTGCTATAACTTCTTCATCGGGTTTTTCCTTGTTTTCGTTTACATCATCCGAAGCTGGAATTGACTCGCCTCTTTCGAATTTTTCTTTGATTGAACGTGCATTTGTTGCGTGCTGTATTTCTTCAACTGCATTTACTTTTGTTATACGTTCACTATCTGCCACTGCTTGTTGATATAATTCTTTCATTTTCCCTTGCTTTCCCTAAACATTAAAATACGTAAAATATTAATGGTTATAATAAAATAAAAGATTTACTTGCTTTGTAGAATAAAATTTTATATGAAGAACTATTAAAATTGATAATATGCACCATAAAAAGTCTTGATCGAATGCCTGCAATCTCTTCTTTCCTTGCTTCTCTCTGGATCTCGCGTCTTCCTTGTTGACTCGTTGTTTCCCATCGGTTTTTCATATCATCCATTTTTGTAAAGCTAATGGGTCGCTCTCGAGCACCTCGTTTTGCCCTCACGATTTCTGTGTCGACTTCTAAAACGTCATAAACATATATAAAATTTTATTTTGAAAAATCTAATAGTCTTTCTGTTTTAAATAACATGTATATAGTTTGACGTTACTAAGGAAATTATTATTCACCTTCTGTTTCTTCTTCTTCAATTTCCTCTTCGCTCTGGCTACTTTCTTCATATGGTATTCCATTGAGGGATTCATCAGCCACTCCAATATCCATACCTTTCGCTTGGAATCTGCAAAAATAATTTCAAGTAAATAAAATTTAAATCAACTACTTTAATAGAAGAAAAAGAAATGTGTAAATATCCTGGAAATCGTGTGAGGGTATGTAATGATGAAAGTGACAGCTTTTTCTTCACATTCGGGATAAATTGGTTGTGAGAAAAGAATTAGGTACAGTAGTTGACATACTATACATTGCTTGCCGTAAATGATATGTTAAAATTACTTCTCATTGTACTAATTAACCAAAGTAAAGGTACCATTGTTCGTGATTATAAAAAGAGTGAAATTTATTCTTTTCAAGTGTAAATTGTTTGATACTCTTTACTAGGACAGAGAAATTAGAGTAAATAGTTTAAGAGAGAAAAAGTCATTTTTTATTAGCTTTGAACTTTGTTAATGAGAAAGAGAAAATCACATTTCTGCTGGCTTTCTTTATTAGAGGTAAAGAATTAAAAAATTTGCTATTAGAATGACAATTTTTATATAAGATATTTATTTATTAAACAAAGACATTATAGGAAATTACGATAAATGTCTATTTTATAACGAAGAGGTGAATCTTTTTATTTAAATAGCTATTTCTACTCAAAATTTTTTGTTTATATAATCACTTTCATAGAATTTGAAAAATAGGAAGCAAAATTTCAGTGTTGGAATTGCATAGAAATAACCACAATCCTTAAATTGTTCGAAGAATCGTATTGTGCCTTGAACTTTTACCGTTGTACTTACTTGGCCAATTTACTGAGAATGCTGGGCGATCTTTTTACTGCCACTTGAGAGGGTGACCTTTCGATGTCATTTGTGGTTTCGGTTGACGCTTTTTCAAACACTTGAAACCGCGATTTAACGTTCAATGTGGAAAGCTCCTCCAGTCCGAGGTCTGGTTTGTCAGATGCTGAGAAAAAACAAAAGTAATTAGTTTTCCTCCATTTTTGGTCAAATTTCATTCAACGTACTTTAAAGCTATGTAAATAATGTTAAAGTTGCATTTTACAAAAAATTGATTATTAATTATTTAATTATTGCCCTGCGTTATGAAATATACTTAACCAATGATTTATTTCTATAACTTATTATTAAAATAGCCAACAATGTTTGTTAGACGCAAATCTTTTAAATGCACAGTGCCTTATAAAGTATTAGTGTAAAAAAACAATGATTTATTTGTTGACAAAACTTTTTGATTTACTAAACGTACTTGGACATTAACAATAATAGTATTTGATGTAAGTCAGGTAAAAACATGCTTTCAAAAAATTAACAGGTCTTCTGTTTATTGTATGTTATTAATTAGATAATAAAATTAATTTCTAATTGAATAGCTTTGTTACAAGAAAAAACATTTTTAAAACGTGTTATATTTATTTTATCACAATTAAATTGCAAACGATTGTTAGAACGAGAAAAAAGGAAAAAAACACGTTTGCAGGGCACTCGATCAATTTACCTCTGACCACATCGGGTGGCAGCTCTTTCGGCTCGTTCTCGCGAATGATCATTTCCGGCTTTCGAGGTCGAACTATGAAGTTTAAAATAATAGTTTAAACGTAGTTATATATTTATTTAAGCAAAGTTAATTTTCTGATACTAGATTTAATTGATAAATATCAGATAAAAAATGTTATTCTACTATGTCTTATGGCAACAACCGTGGAATATGTAATACGATTTTCAATTTAAGTTTAAATAGACGGATAAAAATAAAAATGTCATTGCCAAGGATTTTCTGTAAGATTAAAGTAATAAAAGTTTAGTTTAATTTTTATAATTCTAAGATAATTTTCAAAACAGGCTTATTAAAATCAATTATTACACATAGCATTGACAAATGTCTCTCAAATTAAAAATGAAAATGAAAAAACATTTTTAAGTATTTTTTCGTCTATTTTTATTTATAAATACGAAAGCAAAATAATAATTTGAAACTTATCCAAAATTTTAATCAGAAGCTAATATTAAGATAAAGTTCAATTTCCTCTATATTTTTCAAAAAGTAACTTGCATAAGTAAAATGCAAATTTTCACATTTATTTGAATTATGAATCATTTCTAAATTACAGTGGACATTTCTCATATTGCGTCTTATTATAAAGGTAAATTTATGTAGAAACTAACGAAAATATATTTAGAAAGTTGTTGAAAACATTCCATGGATTTTGTTTGAAATTAAAAATCAAAGGTTAAATCATCTTTTAATAAGAAATGATGCAATAATTTAAAAAATGATATTAACTCTTTTCAAAAATCGTGTTCCATACGCTTATCTTTAATTAAACATGAAAATTTACGTTTTAGGATTTCTGTTAAATAAATCTCTCATATTCATTTAAGAGTCTTCATTATTAATTTTATAATTTCTATACTTAATTTTAGTATTTCTTTTTACTCTTTTTAGATTTTTGCCATCTAATGGAGAATATTTGATTATTTGAAAAATGGACGAAATTTTGTATAAGAATAACTTGTGTGTAGAAGATTTATGACTGTGATAATATTGCAGACCAATAATCTTCTTTTATGGTATAGCAGATTGTGTCATTTTCAACCTTATTTCCTATCTAGTGATCGATCATCAGAATAGTGAACGGTTTTGTTGTCATAGGAACTTTCTTTTTAGAATATTCTTCTGCATAGGTTATTTTGCATTTTTGAAACTTGTTGTGTACAGTTTATATAGAAAAAAGTTATATAAAAAAATAAAAATGATGACATATGTTTGAAAGAGATTTACTTACCAGGTTGATCTGATTCTTCGACTGGTTTAGGCAAAAAGAGTTCTTTAAAGTGAGCTTTGCAGTATAGTGTGCTTTCGTGGCTTTGATAATTATCAACGCTCAGTTGTTTACTGCATTGAACACATCGGAAACAATTCTTGTGCCAAATTAATCCTTCAGCCTTGGTTTGTTCCATTTGAAATACAACCTTCCCGCAACTACGGCAATTTGGATTCGCATCACCGTTTTGGCCTACCTGTAATTTTAAAAAGAATACCATCATAACCAAGCTGGCAATATATTAACGATTGTTGCTTTCCTAGTTTCGGTATATACCATAAGTAGCCATATTCCCATAAAGCAAAAACCAGTTTTCAACGGGACACTGCGTTTCATCTCATACGCATATACACATGCAGAAAGGATAAACAGCTTACAAACTTTCGTCCTTTCTTATCCATTTGTTTTCCACTTGTAAATAACACGAGAAACGGTGCATTCAAGCAGACTTATAAATCGACGACGAGTTTGTCGAGTGTCAGTCCTCGATGAATATTTGCAGTAAAACAACATCAGATTTACACATTCAAAGGAGATTATCTTTCTTTTCATTGTCAATTATAACTGTCTGGTTTATTTAATTTAATGGCGTAAAAACTTGCCTTTTCTTTTTTTTTAGAAAGTTTATATAATGGTCCTTATTGGTAAATAATACCTTTCATTCGCTTGGAAAAATTTAAAGAAATTGGATGTACGAATTTTTTCTTACTTAAAAAATTCGTATATCTGAAGATTGAAACTTTCACTAGCAATGAAATATTAACCCTGAACTACAATACTGACAGGTCTATGTGTTTTGAAATTGGGGAATTTTTATGAAATATGTCTAAAATTATAAACATACAGAATATGTTTGTTATATTTCTTTGCAAAGTTTACACAGCGAAAAAAGAATAGAAAGGTTGTAAAGAATTAAAAAATTTGCAATCAAATTTCGTGCATCTGATTACCACAGTATAAGCGATGCACCTTACACCGTTTCCTGTGTGAACAATAGATTCGATTCGATGCAGACGAACTCAAATCTGATTGCCTAACCATAATACTTAAGTTTAAAATGATTGCCAATTTAGTTTCTACACCCATAATTATCTGAATTAAACTCACGGCATTTAGTTGTTGCTGAACTTTTCCTGCGTCCACTGATCGAACGTGAAGAACAGACTTTTTGCTAAGAGCATCGAATTTGTTGAAACTCGATTTCTGAAACGGATAAATAATCACATTAATATATTTAATAAAGTAAATATTTTATGTAACTGTATTCTCAGAAAGCAATTAAAAGTTGAATCAACAAAACATTTAATTGTTGAAGCTTAAAATATAAAGTTGAATTAACCAAAATTTGTCTGATTTAAATTTGATTACGCAACTAAATAATTTACGTATAACCAAATATTTGGTTGATTTAACCAAACTGCTTTCTGAATGCATTGTTATATACATGATAATTTCCCCTTTTTATTGTATATAAACAAATTGTTTATTTATTGGAATAGAATGAAGAAGCAAAATCAAGGGTGATTCAAGTAGTACAAAATCTTACCTGATAGTAAAAATTTTCATGTGATTTGACCTTCTCCTTACCACATTCCGTTAGATTAGCCAAACTACAGTAGGAAGCCCTCTGTTTGTAGACCATATAAACCAATTTCATGCACGTAATGTGGAGCAAAAAAGAGAAAAAGCAGTGACTTGTTAGTGTGTAATAGGCAAGTATCACCAGTAATTTGAGTATAAGGATGTAGCGGTCAGTTGACTTGAAAAGTTGTTCGAAGTCTCTTCCCATTTCATGTAAAGTGAAAGTCTTCAAATATACATTTACAATTGCAGCTGCATCATTTATAACCCACAGTTTTTTATTGATACAAAATAGAAAATATAATGAAAATACTGTATAAATATGCATATGCTGAGATAAAAAGGAAAATCTTAAAAATTGTCTGCGGCGTAAATAATTATGGTCCTTTCCATTGAACTGATTATGAAATTTGACTGATTTCAATTATTTAAGTCAATGAATCAATTAGATATAATATCTGCAGTGAAAAAGAACTTGTGCAAAACTGTAAATGTGTATCTATTCTATATTATGATTTCATGAATTTCCTACACTTGTGGAATGTATTTATTGTATGGAAAGATCAGGTGCTTGGGAAATAAGAGTTATAAAAAATGAAAAAGTACAGAGACAGTGTGATAGGTCCATAAAGCAGATTTCCTAAAATGTATTCGCAGTCTCAGCATTACTGCCAAAAACAATAGTAGCAACAAACGAATGGAGTGTGCACAAAGACATATAAAAAGCCAATCCTTCGACACAAATGGAAGTAAAATGTTCACCATTCAGACTTTAAGGTGCAATTTAAAAGGAAAAAACGTCGGTTCGTTAACTCCTGGCGAAAGCGTATAATGAGAAATTATGCATATTTAATTACAGCGAGTAAGTGCCACATTACAAATTAACTTATATAGTATTTACTGATTCCACGTAATTTACTATTATTTTTAAAATAAATAGTATTCATCATAAAGGTCATGTCCTTAATTAAAATTGTTGTGCAAGTATTGAAAAATTTCAGAGAAGCTTTAAAAGAAAAAAGCTTTTAAAATTGCAAAAACATTTTCTCAAACATTTTTTTAAACTTGAAAGTGTTCTGAAATATTGGATTTTTTTATTTACAATAACTAAAAGGCGAATGAGGACTCATATATTAGAGAAAAATAATTACTGTCTCGCCGCCAATAGTTAAAAAAAAGTAAGATAAAAAGCAAAGTATTCTCAAAGATGCGCCACTTGAAGCCTGAAGGTACTTACGAGCGCTTTGACAGACACACCAGTGTATATGGGTTTGCGATTGACGAGCTGCGAACGCTCCTGCTCCCACAGTCTCAAGTCGCTCATAGATTTAGCTTTCTATGACGTTCGATACAGACATTCAAACATATCGACAAATTGTAAATTAGTAGAAAAAGCAGGTATGTTATGGAAACAATTACAGTTAATATTGTTCCTATATCATTAATCAAACTAAAATAAAGTTAGCAGCCGAAATGTTAATAAACACTAAACACTGTAAAAAGCACCAAGGCGTAAGGAATGTTTTGCATTTTGATGAAAATTTAAATTTTATATCTATATTTGTAATTATTGATTTTATATTTTCTAAAATATTTAAAAAATACAATAAAATACTTATAGGAATTTTTTTACAGTGTTTAATGTGTTTTACATATTTAATGTATAAATTCGGAATTTCCAAAACATTCTTTTTAGTAACCTTCATAAAGAAAACCCAAGTATATTAATATTTATTACGTTAAAGCCATAATATTGGTCGAGTTTATTAGTTGAAAAAGCAAAAAACTACAGAAAAATCAATTTCGAGCACAAAATGCTTCAATCAAATAATCTTAAATATAAATATTTTTCAATAAGCATCATATCATTTTGATAAAGAAAATGAATATCTGTATTCTGAGAAAATCGAACTATGACAAGGGATGAGTTTTTAAGAAACAACATCTCACTATATTTAATATAAAATATTTTTAAATTCAGTGTAGAAATTGACAGATAAAAAAACACTTGAAATTTATAAAAAAAAATGAAGCTTTTCTCTTTTGTTTTGAAATTTCTTAGCTTTTGATCTGTCAAAATTGTACAGATTCATAGAATTAATATTCAACAGAATTTATGTAGAATTTTGAAAATAATTATATATTTTTTCTTGCAAAAAAATTGTTGTATAATTATTTATAAAGTTTTTTGTAGCTTTTCATACTGGGTGGGTGTAACTATAGTTATATTTTTCATCAAAATTGCAGATACACACTTTTTTATCAGAAAAGTAAAGCTAAATCTGTGTGATAATTTTAGGAATTAAATATTTTGTAAATACCTCTATAGTATGGAAAAGAATTTTTCTTAATCATTGTATAAAAAAAAATGTCAGGTTACGGCAAAATATATCATTTCAAACTTGTTTGATGAAGAAACCATGAAATACCAACCTCTTGAGTTTTGGCGTGTTCAGAATTGCCGAGTGGCACTTGGTCTCCATCGCTCATGTTTGAGATGTCGCCAAAGCTGCGACACTGTTAGTCATAAAACACATTTTGGGTAAACACGGACAGAAGCAAATTATATGAAATTAAATTAAGCTTATAGATTTCAGCACTATTTCATAAATCTGGTTAGCGAATTGCACTTGTTGCTTTTGTGAATAATTATGATTAAAACTTTTTTTTTGTAATAACATTAAATTAATAAAAATATACAATAAAATGATAATCGAAACAATGACTGATGAAAGTTGATAAAATAGGTAGCTAGTAATACGAGTGAAGTGAATGCATAACGAAATGTAGATTAAAGCACGATATAAAACTCGATAGAAAGTTTTTGCGATATTATCGGTTATAACACATATGATATACAAATTGTATCCTTATCAGATGTCCAAGATTAATCGCACTTCTTCTTTTGATAAATAATGACTTTCAATTGTCTGTAAAATATTTTATAATATTTCTGCAGTTTAGTATAAACAAGAAATAAAAATAAAGTTTTTTCTTTTGTTTATTTCACGTGCATCACAGACAATGAAAGCAACATTAATGTCGACTACAAAGAAAATAGTATATGTTGAGTAACGCAAAAATGTTTAAAAAATATAGTCATTTTTTAATGTTTACTCACCAATTGCTTAATAGAGATTCCAGTAGCAATTACTTCTTTGTGGGATTTCTCCAGTTCGCTACGATTTGCTTCTGACACGTAATTTTGTGTCTGCATGCGCACAAACATGACAAAAAATCAGAACATTACTTCATGCGCAGTTTTATAAATCATGCTCTGTAAATTTAGTTTTGTTATGTGCTGAGATAAATGATTACTTAAATGCTTATAAAAAAGTTAGCCCAAGAAATAAAGTTGCAGAAAGTAAATTAGTTTACGATATTTTAGCAAAAATATAGTAGTGTATAATTATTCAAGAATCCATTTACTAAAGTTAATGGTCCAGTTGTTTTAAAAATGAAAGAAAACTATTAAAGTTTATAAGAAATAGAAACAATTGTGAAAGAAATTTTAATATAACAAAAGAAAAGTAGAACAGAAAGTTTTATTTACGGTACGAATATTGTTATTGTTAATACGACTATATGGTTATTGGTTAATTATATTATACCAAAATGTATGAAAATGTTAATTGAGTTTAAATTTACTTTTGACAAGTTATAAAAGTTGTTTAATAAGACACTTTTAGTCTAAACGAAACTTTCTGATAATCCCATGATCGTCAATGAGACGTTAAAAAGACACATTTCATCTCGCATATGTAAATTTATTGCCAGGCTCATGCAAAATAAACTTTGCTAATTTCCTCTAACTTCTGGCATTCCGGCTTACCAAAGATTTAACGTTGACGTTGGAAAGATCGTTCTCGTCGGAGATTTCATTTGTCTCCGAGGAAACTTGACGGGAACTCGTATGCATGCTTGGATCTTCTACGTTACCGTTCTAATAAAAAGAAGTAAAACAAGCATTCACTGGCATGCTACACTTTGCAAAAAAATTTAATCTTACAACACATTTATTTTCCAAGCACAAATAAAATTTAAAAAGGGTAAAAAAGGTACAATGTTTGGCAATATTTAAAAAAAATTAAATATAATTAGTTTGCTGCAAGGCTTAAAAATACTTCATCAAAAAACTTGACAGTTTGACAATAATAATGAAATAAAATTTTCTTGTTGATAAAATAAACCATACCTTAAGATTTGCTGATAAATTTCTTACTTCTGCTGATATTTTAGTTGATCTCGGTGTATTGTAATATTAATTGTTAAGTTAAAATTAAAAAAATTAATTTTGAGACACTCACCACGGAGATGTTTTCCTTTTCAAGTTCACTCTTTTTGCTTTTCTTAGTTTTCTTGGTTCGAGGGGTGTGATTTGGCGATGCATCGCTACCAGCAATACCTTCGATTTTCTTCTTCTTCGTCTTCGTCGCGGTTTTTGTAGTTGAAGTTGAGGTAACTACCGTGCTGGTAGTTAACACCTCTTCACGGTTTTCACTCTGCATGAGAAAAGATAATAATCGTTATTTTGATATTGATTATACCAGTAATTTGTCTACATTTTTTAATTACAATTATTATATATATGGGTAAATAATTAGCAAAGAAAAATAATTATGCTAAAAAAATAAGTTTTTTACTAATCGAATTTAGTTTGTCGATTCATATGAAGATTAAAATTAGGAAAGTGTAAAAGGTGTTTTAAACAACTACTTAAGTATGGAATATAATTACATATAGATACTCTTTTTATTTGTTTGTTTTAAGTCCCCTCTTCAAGTTGCGTATCCAACTAATTAAAAAACTTATTCAAACTGCAGTTACAGTAGGTAGTAATCAGTCAGTCTCAATTCCTTTATTAAAATCCAACTCCTTCCCACATTATTTCTATAATTACTTCAACAATGACTTAAAACCTTAACACGTGTTTACTTTACAATAATATTTATTGTTAAAATATGAATATTTAAGACATTCAAAAATTTGTTCAGATCTAACATATTAATAAACAATATCATTTCTTAGAATGTGGCATTATACGATAAATTTCTAGTTACTTTTCTTTCGATAATAGTTAATGTCGCCCGAATTCCTGTAATTAACTGAACATCCATCCCTTAAGAGTGTATTGTGGAATGTCCACTGACTCTCTCGCTAGTTACCATAACGAGCTTGTGCCAAATGATATCATTAAAGTCCTCCATGCAACTGCAATGCGAAGATGCTAAATATTCATCGTCTATTTATTGCTTCGCACTGACCTGCGTTTTAAGACTCGTGGCTGCTGTGACCAAACCACGATGAACGTGGAGCACTAACGACGAGTCAACGACTCGACGCACTCACTTCCATTCGGACAACGAGGTCGTTGAAAGCATAAGATATATTTTCTTGAAAACTTCTCCCGGCAACGAAAACAAGATGATACGAAAAACTTGTTAAACTTAAAGAAATGTAGAGAATCGTTGGCCGGCACAGACTATGCAATTTTTAATCGGTGAACGTCATCCGATTCCGGTCTCAGATTGAGGAGGTTAGGGCGAACAACCTGATAGAACCGGGTGCCTGGACGAAGGCGACGCCGCAACTAAATCGGCCTTGAGGCGATTAAATGGGCTGGTAACGTATATACGAAACGAACGGGAAGCACCAGGAAACCCGTTCGTGAGCTCTACAAAGCGTGTTATGGATCCAAGTGAAAATCCTTGCTCGGATAGGGCCTTTCTCTAGGACTCGAGCTGCAGATTGGCCAAGTTGAGGCCCGCTGGAGAGAGCGCTCGATCCCCTCACTGCCAAGGAGAGGGAAGAACTCGAGGGCCTGAACCGAGCACGATACATTGGCATGGCAGAGGCGAGGATTGGCCGATTTCAGTCTCATGACCTCAATAGATCGGAATATCGCTCCATATGAGATGGGCATAGGCCATCTTTACTCTATGGTCCCAATTTTTCTTATGCCTCGTCACGATAACAGTTTATTAACAAGAATTGGCCTGATAGCCGCACATAAAAGAAGAAAAAAAGATAACATAGTTTATTACTTCCGCAACAGTTTTTTAATATCAAAAAATATTCCCATTTCAAAGTCTATATAGTTTTTCTATACAAAATTTCTGAAAATATTTAATAGATATTTATGTTCTTAACAAGGGATTGACTTGAAATTTTCAAAAAATATCATTAAAAGTTTTAATTACTTTAGATAGAATGATTCAAGAAAATTTCTCTTGAATGAATTTATAGAATTTCTATATATGACCTCTATTTAACTTCATTTATATAGAAATTATACAGAAGAAAAGTCAAAAATAGAAAATACAGAAGTCGCTATGTGCTTAAAGAAAGTTTAAATAATTAAAAATGCTTGAGTGATTAAATGACGAAAAACAACTTTTTCAGCATCGTTTGTTAAATGTCAGCTTCTGCAAACACTATTTTGTGGGGATTGACAGTAAATGACGGTACGATTTATTATTTAAAAATGCTAAAACAAATGATTGGTGGTTGGACCATAGCAAAATTTATGGCCTTGAATAACTTGAATAACCCGCTAGCTGTCCGTAATCAATTAACTGAATTAACGATTCGATTACATTTGCCATATTTAATTTATCAAGCACTTCAATATAATAATAAATAATTCTCCTATAACTGTTATTAAGAACACAACTTTCCGCAATGTAATCTCGATAGCATATGTAATAATACTATTTCCTCTGTAATTTAACAATATGTTCCTATACAATCTGTTTATCCGAACCTAATTTCTCTAAAGTTAAATAATAGTGTATCCTTTAACTAGAAATCAGATCAAAATTAAAATATATTTAGAAGTTTTATGATTTCCCTAAAAGAAAGTCCCTGATTTCTATGAGTCTCAGGAGTCACGCAATTACTTTTCTCGGTACGCTACTCAGGGGAAATTAAAAGGAATTGTCATTGATGTCAATGCCATTTTATTGTTGATGACCTTAATTTTTATATATGTATATAAAGTTTAAGAAATGCGTATGCATTTTTGTTCATTAACCCATATTCAAAATCAATTTTAAGAATAACAACTTTTTTAATTGAAGAAGATAAAGAAGTCACAAATCAAAATCTTTGTGTTTCAAGGCTGAAGGACATTACCCCTGTAAATATATATATATGTGTGTTACGTTCAACACAATACATTTACAATCGTGCTGATTAATATCGACAAACGGTACAACACACGACTATCAATCTTACCTCTTATCGTAAGATATTCGACATCCGAATTTTCTGCCTGATCCAAACAAGTCTGTAGATATACTATCTTATGCGAGTACGAAAGAAAAATCATGTTATGCATTTTATTTTAGCATACAGACAATATTTTCAGTTGTCATTCTTCTTAAAATTTAAAAACAAAAATTAAAATATGACAAAATTATAAAATTCTTTTTCTTTTTAATTTGTAAACTTTTCAAAACGATAACATGATTTTAGAAAACACTTTTGAAAACAACATTAAAAGCAAAAGCATAACTTACCTCATCAGAACTAGATTCATCGCTCTTTCCGCCATCAATTATAACAAGTGGTGCTACTTTATCATCTATTTTCTCGTTGCAATCTTGATCATCTGCTTTTTCTTCTTTTTCAAAATTCTCCATCAAACTCTTTTCAAGTTCATTGTTTTCACATTTGTTACTTTCTAGCCCATTTTCTTCCCTCGTAGCAGCTTCAACAGTCGTCCATGAATCGAAATCAGGAGACGATTTAAAATTTTCACCATTGTGATTAATCATTCCATTTTGAACTGTTTTACATGACAAACTTTTGGAAGCACAGTCTTTGGATTCAACTTTTGTTACTTCATCGTCAATTTGATACGAAATGTTGACATCAGTCTTAAACGAATCAGGAAGGCACTCATTATTATTGATAATTTTTTCAACTTTCTGCTCCATTTCAAACTTGTTCGCTGGAAATAGTTCGCAAGTGTCTTTGTTTGGAGAACAGTCTTTTTCATCAATTCCTGATGCCTCCTTGGACGATATCTCCTCTCCCAAATCTCGACTCGGAAGATAAGTGTCTTCTTCTGGTTTGTGGGAGGAAATATCGTTCGTTGAATTTTCATTGAGGACGTGATTAAAATCATCTGAGAAATCTTCAGTTTTGTGACACGACTGAATCGAATCACCTGTATTTACATTTGTCCAGGGATTAGAAATTTCAACTATTTTTCTATCAGCTTCTGGAAGATCTGAGAAATTGTCTTCTTGAACAATCTCAACATTTTCCATGTTTGTTTTTTGTTGGATTACCTCTTCTAATGCGTTTAAACTTTTGGGAACATGATTGACCATCCCCTCGACTGTATCAACATTGACACAGAAGGCTGGAAAATCATCATCATCTGAAACAATTTCCTTTTGAGTGAGTCTAACCTCTGATTCTGATTCCAAAATCATTTCTTCATTTTGAAACTTTACTGGTTCTTTATCTGCTTTATCTGCAAGCATCTCATCTGAATTGAATTGATTCTTTGGATTCGATTCTGTGTGGCCATTTTGGTAACCATACGGTTCTTCAATTAATGAATAATGATCTATTTCAGCGACGAGAAATTCTTCATTAACATCAAGTTGATCTGGTCTGGGTTCAAGAACAATTTTTTTAATTTCCGGTTGAACTTTAATAGAGTCTTCCTCATCTTCTTCTTGTTCAATCTCCTCTTCGTCATTATTTCCAGAGCAAATCCTGAGAGCTAATTCATTTTCTATCAATTCCTGAAGACTTTTGTCGTCAGTGTCAAGCTCATTTTTTGTATTATTGGATAAAATCAATTCATCCTCATCTTCATCGTCATCGCAAAGAGAAATTAACTGATTATTACTCGTGCTTATGTTATCCAAATCAATCAAACTGTTGTTAGAAAGAACACTGCACACTTCGTTATTCTGTTTACTTACGACATTCATGGATTTCTTTGTCCCTAATTCAGCCATTCTAAGGTGTCTGGAATCTAAAACAGAAAATTTCAGATATTAGATTCAAGTACTGAATATATACTTTGGTTTTATTTAAAGTGCAAGCTCGAGAATAATTTATTTTAAGAATATAATCGTTTCCTTTGCGACATCGAACAATGTACTTTCGATTATTGAACCTGTCTCTAATTTTAAAAAAGATAATGCTGCCAAATTCATTCTTAGGCGATGGTCATTTACCTTTCATTGACAAAAACTTTTAATATGTATAACGTGGAGTTATTTAAATACTTAAGTATTTAATACTAGCAACCTTCACTTTTCATTCATTAACATTTGATTGATAAAACAAAAATTTTTTTTTGTTGCCTCCATAATATTTTTGTTAGATGTACAAAAATTTGTTTATAATTTTTAGGACAACAACTTTTAGTTGATTTTGCTAAAATTTTATTGAAATAATAATTCGAGGATTTTCCCCTTTAATTCTATTTATCCCTAGGGACTTTCTATTAATATAAATAAATATATGTTTTTGCATACGACTACGATTTACATAGGAGTCGCAGTAGAGATTTGCTACAAAGATGCATACAACCTATCAAGATCTCGTCAAGTGTTTCGTCTGAGTCTTAACACTCTGATGAGTAAAAGTATCTAATTATATATTTCAAGTACACACATATCGACACGTCAATGTAATACTTATTGAGTGTCTGCACTCAGGCGAATTTATTCGTTCGGTAAACATCGGTATTTCAAGTAATTCATATATTTTTCCCAAAACGGGCCAAGGATTTTTACGTTGTATTAATTCAAGGTGCATTTTATAAGGACTCAATTCTTAATATGTAAACCTTAATATCGAATGCTATAATTACATCTGAAAATTAGTACTTTCAATAAAAGGATCTTTCCAAGATTGGAATTCATTAAAAACACATTGTTATACATTGTTTTGTTTTAATAAGTATATTTGTTATGAAGTATCATTTTATAAAATTGTTTTTAAATTTATTCAGAAATTTTCAACATTTACAACATCTCTTTAAGAAGTGGTTTTTTTTATTTGAACAGCTGAAACTTTCATAAAATTCCTGCTCTTCAGAATAATAAAATTTTATGTTTACAAAACGATTTGTTTATAAATAGTTTGAATTATATTAAACTTATGTCGATTATAGAAGAGGAAAATAAAAGAGGAAAAGTGTGAGAAAAAATAGAATTACAGAAATAGATTACAAAAGGTGATGAAATTTATAATTAATCTATTTTATTTTAGTGGAAATTAGGACTTGTAAATTTGGGAAAGTTCAAAAGTTGGAGAAACGAATTTTTCATGAGGAATTGCTAGAACGTAAATTTGAATGTTCAAATTAGCAAAGTATTGAATGTTCAGAAAATAAGTTATTATTCCTAAGGATTGTTCTGTCACATGCTTGACTCGCACTTAGGTACGTCATAAAATTAGATTATACATATTTCTGAATTTCTAATATCTTTGGCTGAAGCTGCAAGCAGACGTTTGGCGTGGAAGCCAAACTCCTATTATTAGCTGTTCCACCCGATGGTATTTGTGCATTAAGCCGCCAGTATTTTCAAAACGAAATTTGAAACTGGGGTATTAAAAAAAAGTAATTCAAATTCATAATTGCTTTTAAAGTAAGGAATGTTGCTGTTCAACTTTAACTTGATAGTTTCAACTTAATGATGAAAAAAGAACTTGATAAATTGAAAGTGTTTTCATAAAATGTTCCTGCAATATAATTATTTATATGTTAATAAATATATTTACCATATCTTTAGATTAGTCGTTATTTTCATTAACGGTACAGTATTGAAAAATGTAGATTGCAAAGATAATAAAATTCTTTGCTTTTGGTTAGTTAAACCAGGACAGCCAGGTGGGCTGTAAATCGACCTTGAGGAGGAAAGAGCGAGGTTCGAGTTTTTCCTTCTAGTGTACATTAACGGATTAATGAACAAAATTATTTTGTCGTTGATCTTATAAATTATTGTTCATGTATCTCAATTTGCAAAAATTACACGTTTATCGGTAATAAAATTTTAGGGGATAATAATAGAATTTTATTGTTCTTCAATACTGATTTCTTCAATCAACTGATTTTCAAAATTGTTTTCTCATTAGCTGATGAGTGCCTATTGCAATTACTGATTGGTTAGTTCAACGTAAAGTGAAAATTCTTCCTTGATTTTTTTCTTTACAAATTCAGGAGAGGAGTAACTAAGAATCAGAGAAAGAAATAAAAAGCTGAAACTGTTTTATAAAAATAGGATAATAATTTCGGGATGAATGTAAAAGAGAGGAGAGGATGATTCTTGATGATTCATTTGCGAGTGAGGAGTTTTGAATCGAAGTTGGAATTCCAGAAATGAGATAATATTTGCCAACTCTTTTGGATTGGAGGCGTAGTGTGTAGTGCGCATGCCGAATGCTGTTCACTTTCCGTAGTATATAGTTGTTGGTAGCGCGCACGTGCGTACGCGAACGCGCTTTTTCTAAATGCGATATTTAAAATAGTTGTTATCCCTTCAGATAGCGCGTTGATGTTCTGTGTCCGTGGTATGAAGTCAAGTCTTTTGCGGCAGCTTGTTTAATTTAATCTCCCCCCGACGTTTCTCCGAGGCCGTTCCACGGGTTCACGACCGAGACTATGGAGGCACTCCTTGCGCTCGGTTTCAACTCCTATTTTTAGAATGACACACTACCTCGATTCAACGATGCGCGAGCAACAGCCCAAAAATGGATGCACTTGAGACTTGAGGACGACAGTCCTTAATTTCAAGAATAATGCATAATATTGTTCCTCCTTATCCCTAATGCACATCCTCTTGTTCCGGAACCAAAGTCCCCCAAAGCGCGCAACTATGTGATTATCTTTCGACTCCCGAGTTGTATTATTTAATGACTTTTACTTATACATCCCGTAAACCAAATGGCGAACTAATTCCTGTAATTCTAATTCATCGTTTGCCATATTGTGCTGAGAATTGTAGTTTGGCTTTTAGTGCCTTCCAAGAAAAGCTATGCGGAAAAGGAAACTACAACTTTTCCTTTCTTATTTCCTCTAGATATCTCTCTTGTTATTCGTATTGTATGATTATGCCTCCTTTTTCGTTTACGAGTGCTTATATTGTTTGAATTGGAATGATAATAAGCTACATTGTTTGTAAAAAGTTTAACATGCTTATTTTACTAGACCGTAGGATGTATCTGATTGTATACTTCCCTTGACCCATTTCACTCTCTTCTTTCGTTCAAGTTTTGTCTCTTCTTCCCATATCTTTCTCCCTTGCTCCAAATTGGCCCTTTCTGTGTTTTTCTTAAACACATGTTGACCTAGTTATATTTTACTCCCCTTTTCACTAAACTCTTCACTAGCAATCTATATCTCTTCCTTGAAATTGATGTACAATTAAAAATAGAAGTTGAGTGATTCAAATTTCCGCTGTTCGATCTTTTATTTTTCAAGTCCTGATTCCCTTGACAAAGAATATCCCATTTTAGATAATTAGAACTTAGAAATAGAGCAATTCCTTTCCCTTTTATGGATGAAACGTCACACTATATTGACGTCACATTTACCAAATGATTTCCTTGAGTAAGCATATAAGAAGCGATAAAATCTTTTTCAACGCGTGTCGAATAAATCATGATTTAAAGTAACGAGCAATGGCGAGTGGGTGAGTACACACTAACAAAGTGTTCAAAGCAATTCTATCAAAATAATGTTATTGAGAAGCCTCAATACCTAATTGGCAACTGGAGAAGAATACGAATAAGAAGAAGAAGAAGAAGAAGAAGAAGAAGGCAAATGGTATTAAATGGTCGTTAGGCATTGTTACAAATGCGTCTGTATGTATGAAGAAATTCTTATGAACAAGCGTTCCATCGCCGCATATATATGTGTGTTTATGTACAATTATTAATGATGTGGGTGGGCGATAGATCAAGAATGATCTGTATATAAGCGCATTAATCGAATGTAATACATCAGTTGAGCGATATTCATCAGTCAGTGTAAATTAAACATTCGCTATGCGAGACTTTTAATTAACTAAATCGCCTCTAAGTAGTACTTATTTCCTTTATGGCGCAAATATAAGCGTTACCTTTTTTGGTCGGGAACTATGTACTGCATAATTATAAATTTGACCTTCCTAATTCAAAACCTATTTTGACATAATAAATTTAATCGAATTCCCCTTATACAACATATTAAAAATCCAAAATTCTTAGTATAATAAATTTTTAGTTTCTTAAATTTCTTCAGTATTGTAAGTTTTTTTTAGTATAGACTTAAATTTTTTATGGATGAATGTATGCTCAAAAATTGTAGAGCAATTTTTTTACAAGGAAGCTATAAAAGCGCGCCCTTTCTTAACGATGCAAGTTGTAACTTTCTTGGAGTAAACGTTTAATATATATGTTACTCGTCAAATCATAAAATAACGCATGTGCGTTTCTTGAAGACATGCTTGCGTCTAATGCAAAAAGTTTTGCGTCAGCTCTTACTACACACGCGGACGAAACTGCACTTCTGCCTGTTCAGTGTTTTGCTCACTTTATATATATTATACGCTAAAACTGTATAGGAAAAGGAGAATAATTTTAACGGACCTATAGGACGGATAAAAGTTTCTTGCTGCTTGCTGAGTGCTTAGTTAACGCAACGGAAGTATAATAAATAGATGAACAGTTCTATACCTGCTTAATACAGTACACATTTACTCTTTAAGTAGTATATTTTAATCATCATTCCTTCATAATTACTTCTACTTTTTGCACAAAATTGTTACATTATCAATTATTTAATCTTCCAAGTTTATATCTAATCTTTAAGACTAGTTTAAAATTTTACTATTTAACTTCTCTTAATGGATCATTAATTATATTATATTTTTCATCTTCATTTCGTGTGTAATATTTACTTTCGCAGTTTTTTTTATAAAATCTAACTTTTACTAATAATAGTTGATTGAAATAAAACGTTAGTCGTTAATTTATTTCTATAGTTTATTGATGTATAAAGGAAGATTAGATATTCTCATTTGCATTTGAAAACAATACTATTAGTTTTTATATACAATCTGAAGAAGCTCGTGATTTAAAGTTGTTTCCAAGATGAATGAATTTCTTAAGACATCAATATAATACCTCTCTCACAGAAGGAATATATTCGAACAAGACTCGTGATCATTTTGTCTATTCTGTTCGCGAAAGTTCCCTCAAACGACGTTAATAATTATTTCTCGGACACGTTTAAATAAGTATTCGGACACCCAGGATTCTTAACATCCTTCCGGCTGCATTCAAAGAAAAGGAGCCACTTATACCTGAACAATATGTTCATGCTTCTTTCAACTTTCATGAATCATTCTCGTACAGTTTGATACGTGGAATCTTAATCTTTGAATACTAATTAGTAATTTGCGTGAGAATAGATTGTTTACATTTCATGAGAAACGGTACTATTTATAATTTACAGAAATTTCTACTTGAAATAATCGTTGTTACGAGGCAGGTATGGTATAATGATGTCATAATAATGATATTAAGTGATCTACTGTAGGAGGAGATATTTTGGATATAGTCAACTAAGCAGATCATTGATTGGAGACATCATTTAGTATATTGCATACTGGGAAGGCTAAATTCTTCTTTATGCCATATTTTTATCCATGTAGGTCATAATTGTATACAAATATGTCGAAAACGATACAAAACCGATTTTGCAACATGCTTTGTTTTCAAGTTTTGAACTTTGCCATGGAAAGTAAAAAAAATCTATAACTGATGATGTTAAATTTACCACAGTCACACAATCGCAAATCCCCCTAAAAACAAATGCCAGTTTACTTTGTTCGACATAATTATTGTACAGAGTGTAGTATACTGTAACAGAGAGTTCATTGTGTTTTCAAGCGTTCCAAAGAGTAATGAAATTCCTCAAGAAATTCTGTTTAATTTTAGCTTACTTAATTCCAGTAATTCAAATAACAAAATTCTAATCAATGTTTCCACGAGGTTTTTTTTCTCATTATATACATTTTTTTATTCTTTATACAAATTTCGAAAATTCTAATTTTATTTTATTATTTCTGCTCTTCCTGTGTTTATTGTTATTCTTGGCTATACTCCTTCTGTTACTATTCCTCGTGTGCTTCTTTTTTAAAGAATATTTTTGTTTCCTAGTGTATTAACTAATACCAGTTTTTCTACACAATTTTTTTTCCTTCAGTTTTATCAAATTTTACTGAATAGTTTTCATTTATTTGAATTTGTTATCTGCATTTGAAATTTAATACATTAATGAATGAATGTTATCGTAAGCTTTCATAATCAGAAAGTTTAGAAATCTTCTCCGAATTCATAATCCTATAGTGAAATTCGAAATATCTCTCATTGAATTACACCTAATGTCACTCGATGATTGTGTAGACATGGAGCTAGTTAACACGCGAGAGCTCGTATAAGTGAATATGTTTTTCAAGGTGTTTTACAGACTGATTCTTACTTTTCCACAAGTGGAGGCCGAACATGGACGAGCTTAGCCGAATGGTGGTGAACGACCGCGCGAGAAGCGGTATTCGCGGCATTCCATAGAATGATGATGATCATGCTGATGACCGAGCTTTCCTTTATCACTAGTATAAGTAGTCGACCCACTATCTTCTTTATGGTGTCTGATTACCAAATTCTATTTTCATTTCTCTTGTGGCAGAAAATCATTGACAGTAATAGAAGAATTTTATTTGGATTGGCAGTCACTCTCAATTTTCAAATTATAAATTTCAATTTTTCTCTCATGTTAGATTATTTTAAATGGTAAATAACTGTTTCATCGAAGGAAAATAAGAAGAGAATTTATTTCTAATTCTGCTGCGATGATAATCATGAAACTACAACTCTAGGTGAAATAATTTCAATTATAAAGTAAAATTGTGCTCACAATTAAGGGAAAAAGATGAGAGAAACAACCATCAAGGAAATAATTAGACTTATAGTTGTAAAAGAGACGTCTCTAGAAGATGAAACTTTCCGGAGCGAATAAACCTTGTCAAAACCGGAAATCTCAAAGGGCAAAATTGATATCAATCGGGCCCTGTAAAAATTCGATTAGTGAGGAATTGAAAGCGTAATACTGCAAATAAGTGACCGGCTGCAATTGACAGATGTTGAAGATCTCACCCTACCATAGCTACAAGTGGAGCAAAGAGAAAAGTTCTGTTACACATTTTGCTTCAACGGCGAACTAAATTACTTTAATGACGATTATTTAGCAATCGTAAAAACTACTTGGTCGCCAATCCTTCTCAGTCTTTTCAACATAAATACGTTTCTTCTTCAAGAATTGATAATTGGCTTCTGGATCTAAAATTCATTAAACCACTTTTCATTCATTCTTTTATTCATTCAAGATAGAAAAAGATTCTGTCAGCTCGTAACGATTCGCCTCGTCTTAGAGGAGAGATTTCATTTTTAGCAGCTACTTAAAACTATTTTCTCGCAGCTTTATCGCGGAAGTAAAGCTTTCATGTCGCTTAGCGGCCATGCAGATATTCCATAAATATCCACGACGGTACGCGCTGGACATCCGCTGGACGTAAAAGCAGATAGTAAATTTCTCAATTTATATAATTAATGTAATAACGGTCAAACTATTCAAATGAGAGGCTAACGGAAAGATGATCGTAGGTATATCAAGAGGAATTAAAGAACTTCATAAATTGGACTTTTTCTTTTTCGAAATGTAAGAGTTTAAAAAAAGGAATGAAATAATTAAAAGTTTTTCTCCGGGCAAAGAACGCACGTTTCTCTTGATTTACATTATAGACGCTGTAGAAAAATTGACCAATCTTTATTCAGACAATAGCAAAGTGTGAATAATTCAGTGCTAATATAAATACAAAAAGAATGTGAGAGGAATGAGAGGAGAGTACATGTATATGTATGTATATCATTTTTGCAATCTATGATTCAAGTCTATCCTTTTAAGTGCAGTCTAATTATTAGCGGTTGATTGGATAATCACTCGCGATATGGTTGTTGGCGCCATGCTCGTATTGACGATAGAAGTGGGTGCTCTAGACTTATAACAAACTGGAATGGCTGTCTCAGACGTATCGGTATGTTGGCATGGTCGCCTCAGCTATTTTGAATGGTCCACGCAGCAATAATCATGCGAGACACACTACAAGAGGAATCAAATTAATTCTCAACATTGTATACATTTAGCCTTCAATCTATCTAAATTTGAATTAGTTGAAAATAACTAAGATAGTAGAAAGACACTCACTGACTCAAATAATACTCTACTAATCATTTTAGTTAAAAGTTACTAATTTTCCCCAATATATTTTTTAATATTTATAACATTCATCAACTATTCGAAAGCTTATATTATATTTTTTTACTAAATGTTCAAATTTGAAAATTGAATCTCATAATAAAGAAAACATTTATTTTCAATAAGATGACTTTTGGATTTGTGATTTATATTATAATATTGAAGATAACTTGAAATTCAGTATCTGAACATTAGGATTTGATTTTCAATTTCAATCAGAGAACCTGTCACATTCCATAAATTTCAATTTCCTGATAGAAGCATTTTGCCATCAGAACCGTCAAAAACAAAAAGTAATATAAAATTGATAATGCAATAAATGTGTGTATTCGAGACACATGAATATTATAGTTCGTCTCAATATATATATATATTAAATACAGATGAAAGTAATTTAAACTAAGTTATCAATTTGAATTTATTCCTGAAAAGAAAATATATAGAAATTCACAGGAAGAAAGTAATAGTTTAAAAAATATTTTCTTGAGAAGGAATGTATTCAAAACGTGATTTTGAGGTGATTGAACCGAGTTTCCTTTCATTAAGAATGCACAATTGCAAGTTCGCCCAAAAATGCCTCCGCGTGTCAGAAAAAGCGAAATATTGTGGTTGATATTGACGGTAACAGTGAACTCATAATGTGCAAAATTGCTGCTTCATCCACGCACTGAAAGAGCAATGGCTGACGAAAAAAAAGAAATCGACCTAGAGCTATGTGACTGAGTCACTGAATATGTGTTGGCTTATGTGTGGATATGTCTGTAAAGATAAATCTGTTGAGATTAAAAGAAAAAAAAAACTAAAACCTTCGAATACAGAACACAGCATGCATTTTTACACTCATGCAAGTCTTAAGATATGAATGCGGATTCTCTTCAGATGTTATGCAAAAACAAAATTGACGAGACTCAAAATAATTTTTGATAAAAAAAAATTACCTCCCTTTGAAATCATGTGAACCTAACGAATGACTGTTTAAAAATATTTGCAATATATTTTTACATAATTTTATTATTTATTGTTCTAAAGGTTTGCGGTTTAATATTTAAATAACGTATATATCGAAAAGATAGCTTCTATTCTGTAATTCTGAAGGAAATGACTTAATCCAAAGGAATCATTAGTTTCTAGAAGTGTTTGTTTGTTTTTATTTTGTGCTTCTTGTATTTGTGTCATGAATTATGACAAGTTATTAAGAAGGAAAAGGCAAAATATCTTGTAAGAGATTACGAGATGTTGGAGATAAGATTGTTGATTTCTGAAGTGTACATAACTTGAACGTTAAAGGATTTAAAACTTCCTTCTTGGATTAAGAATACTCCATTATTGTTAAGAGGAATCTCTTTTGATTTTATTTTGAAGGTGGGAGAAAATTTTCTCATAAGATATGACTTGGAAATTGATTTGTTCTAAGAAACTTGAAAACTTTATGAACTCTGTTTTATTGAAAATTGATTTATTTATTTCTTATTAGAGATCGCAATAATTAAAAAAAATATACATATATATTGAAAGTTGATTGATTTCGTAATAAAGAGGCAATAATCTTGCTGTTATTGATGACTCACGATATGCCCTTTCTCATTGTAACGATTCATTGTTATCCCAGTTTATTGTGCCGATAGTGCTATAAAACTACCATTTCCTCAATTGCGATTCAAAAGCTGTATGATTGTATATGTACTTAAGCGCTGCGGATCATTGACTTACTAAAGTTTTGTGGAATAAACTAATTTCTACTTACAAGTGTTTAACTTGGTTTTAAAGCATATTTTTAAATTTAACTTATTTTAGAGAATTATTTAATAAAAAGAATTTCATGAATATTAATGAAATTTTATCTTTTAGTATTAACTTTTTCCTTCTCATGTAATATTAAAATTCAATTTTTTTCCTTGTCTGATAAATTAGATAAAAATCAGTATAAATGATGAGCAATCATTGAAGACATATCCAAAAGATTTGCAAGATGAGTCGGTTACAAATATTAGCGTTTGTGTTTTTAGCATTATTTGGCAGTTCTTTAGGTAATGATATTGTGTTAAAGTTTTTATAAATTAAATTTAAAAATTAATTTCCTGCGACAATATTATAGGACTTTCTGGGGGTGTCAAGGCTAGTAGGGGTCAATTTCCATATCATGTATCTATTCAAACTGAGGATGAATTTGGTAATTATTGTGGGGGTTCTATTCTAAATTCAAAATGGATTTTAACGGCTGCAACCTGTATAATTTCGTGAGTATCTATTAGCAAAAAAGAACAGTAAAAATTATGTTTAGATCAAAATTATCAAATAAAAACTATTCTTTAAATTCAAAGACTTTTATTATAAATCAAAATGAAGAACATAATAATATGTGGGAAAATAAAATGCATTCTTTAAATAAGAAAAATTAAAGCAATACTGTATTTTAGGCCAAATACAACTTTATATTACATTATGGCTGGTACAACTGACTGGACAAACTTAGATAAGAGTGGCACAATATACAACATTTCTCAAGTTGTCGTTCATCCTGATAATGCAAATAATCGAGCTATCGATTTAGCTCTAATTAAAGTAAAGCAAAATATTGTGTTTTCAAATACCATTCAAAGTATACAACTCCCTTATCAAGATCTGACATCACCTTATTTACCTGTAAAAGTAACAGCTTGGGGAGCATCTAATTCAGTAAGTATTGCGATACGTAATAGTTTAATAGTAACAATTAAATTGAAACATTTTCAAAATAATTGCCTCTTATTAAAAAGCACAATTTTAAAATTTAAAGAACACAGTTGGCACTTCTATTCGTGACCTTCATTACTTTACATCGCGAATTGTATCTCAGGACAAATGTCTTCAAAAATATAACTGGCTAAAAGAATCAGAAATGTGTCTTATTAGCAGAAGAAACTATGGAATATGTTTTGTGAGTCACAATATAATTTCTCTAAATGGAAATATAAAAGTTTGAAATTTAAAAAACTTACATCCCAATCGTTTCTATTTTATTTTACAGAAAGATGTTGGTAGTCCTATTGTTATTTTTGATAAATACCAGGTGGGAATAGCCACAAATCGAGTAACTTGTGGTTCGGGAGATGCTGATCAAGTCATTCGCATTTGGAATTATGTAGATTGGATCAAGAGTGTCATAGGCAAATAATATTTTTAATATTGTATTGTTTTTATATCGCAAAATGACGAATAAATATATTAACATGAAACTATTTATTTTTTAATATAGTTTTAATAAACGCACATTACGAAATTTTACGAATGTATTAACAATCTCGTTAAAGTGATATTTGCGTTCATTTTTAATGAATTGAAGAATAAATAATGGTTCAATGTTTCCAAGTTAACATTCCAAGAAAGTAATAAATATTATTTACAAAACCTCCTGCAAGTTGCGTTTTATGCAGCAAAGTAAATGGTTATAACTTTCTCAAATGTTTCACTAAAACTCAAGTGTGCACTTTAAGGGGAATTTCTCTGATAATCGTCTTTGTTTTCCAATCTTATCGAAAATTGTTAATTTTTTTGAATATCAATATATTTTATAAGATGAAGAGGAAGAAGCATTTTCGATTTTATCGAACTGAAGCTCGAGTCTATATGAGAGTTAGATACTTACGCATGAATACGTACTTGGAAAGGAATGCATGATATATACGAATAGCGCCTATACACATTCTTACTTTCATACTAAAATACTTACAAAAGTGCATGAATACAGAGTCTAAATTTGAACGCGGTACTACGCTAATAAACAGTGCTAGCAGTTTTATGTCAGCTTCTCCTTTTCCAGGATCACGACTAAATTTGTTTGCTTTTATACCTAAATTTTGCAGAATAACTAAAAGCTACTTAATGTAAATGTAGCTACTGAAAAGATTTACAGTTTTCTAAATTTATTGATCAGCGATAATTGAGTTAATCATTTTAGCTGGCCTACATTGTCATTTCCTTTTTTGATAAAAAAATTATAGTAGAACAATTTATTATCTGTGACGAATCGCTATACTTTGTTATTTATGAGATTGAATTCAGACTTTGTTTTATGAGTTTTGTTTGAACAATTGAGAAGGACTTTTGTTTATAGATATTTTTTCAATTAATCGCAACTTTTCGATTTTTCCTGATATGAAATTAATAGTCTATTTAGGAATTTCAAGTGATTTTATTGTATTTAATTTAAGAATTAAACTTGTACTGTTAATTTCAAAAAACATTGCATAATACGACTAAAAATAAATGAGTAATGAATGTTTAAATAGCTCTAAAACCCAATTTGTTTGATCTTTTTAAAACTATTGACGGAATCTAGGCAACACAGAAACCATATAAAATCTGAAATACTGTTAAGTCAATCATACGACTTATTTATATGTAAATAAATTAAATGTTGGTCCAAAGTAAGACGCAATATGACTTCAAAGTAAATCGTGTAACAAAGCGGGGAAGCATATCGTCGCAAATCAAAAAGGTCATGAAACAATTACCTATACCGAGTTGTTTTTTCTTTTCATTTATCACCAGAGGCAAAAAAAACGGTCATTTCATTCTTCATTCGTCTCGTTACGGTTCTTCACTAAATCTGTACTGAATATTGTCAAATTCAATGTTTTTTGTACGAAAATTTTAATATAATGCACGAAATATATAAAATTTTTTTTTATTTTCCAGGTGAGAATCAAATGACTGTCTTCACATGCAATAGCTAGCTCGCAAAATTGGTGAGTTTTCTTTTTTAGATTTTGTACTATATTTATACTGCTATTAATTTTTTTCTTGTATAAAAATTGTAGAAAAAATTGTATCGCTATTAATTTAAAAATGTTTTATGGAGAATTCAGTTTCTATAATAATTATTACAATTGAATTATATATTACGAATTTTGCATAATAGCGCAATGCAATTTAATTACAATTAAAATATTTTTAATGACTGCGTAATGAATCGGAGAAATTTAATATTCATCTTTTATATCTATATCCAACTTTTCTTTTTGATTGTGGAAGTCGCATTAATTCAACAGTTCTAGAATTACGTGCAAAAAAAGCAGTTCATCGTTCTATATTAATTGCTTTGAGAATGTCATATTATGTCGTATCATATTCCATAAAATTGGCAATTTTGTGCTCCTGTCTGTGAAAATATTTTATTAGTGTCATATTCTTAAAAGTTATATATAATAAGTAAACTTAAAAAATATTCTCATTTTGATTTTGAAAAATCTACTCCTTTTAGTTTCTAGTTATTGTGGATGCAAAAGGCATATCTGAATCATTTTTTGAGCCAATGTTTTCTGACTTGTGTTATGAGTCATCTTTTTTGAACTTCACACGTGATGAAGCCTATGAAAGACGAAGGTCTCTTTGTTTTATAGCTATATGATGGTCAGAGCGTAAACTTGATTGGCGTTCGACCTAATGTAAAGCCTTCTTATGATGTCTGGTCACCTTATTAGACACTTCTCAGGTTATTTCACGGAACAAAAAAATTGCGACCCATTTCTTTTCTTCCTCCCACTTGATTAATTAATTTTAATTTTATTTCACGCAATGCTGACATATTTTTGACAATTGTCAAGTTGAAAATTCAATTTAAATTTCCTTTCGTTGAGAATAACATATTTATTTCAACAAACTATGCAATTTCATTAATAACTCTAATGGAATGCAAACGAAAATGAAATAAAAATAGTTGCCCGAGCTAATAAATTAACATGCCAGCAACATGTTTTAGAATTGTCATGGTAATTAATTGGTATTTGGAATCAGTGTTTTCTCTTGTCAGTGTGAAAATACAGTTTGGGACAAGCTTTCTCGTAAAGTTCAGTATTTAAAACCATTTTTAAACATGGAGCGTGTGCGATAATCTTTATGTGGGTGGAAATTGGAATTACGAAAAGGCGTTTCTTCTAAATAATTTAAAAATAAGCACTTCTTTGAAGCTCTGGCGTGGATCTCAAAGCAAAAATAGAAGCTCGGGAAGAATACTGTGTCACCAAGTCACTTTCTCTATTCATAGTACGTATTTCTGTGTAAAATCCAGCTCAGTGAAATAACACCGACCAAAGTGTCGCTAAATTCTACTCGTTTCATAATTGCTATTAAAGCGCTTTATTTCTCCTAGTAAAGTCACTCTCAGGAAACGAAACTTTCGTTGACGCAGACAAAATTTTCCTTAATTGAGAGTATACATGAAATTATTACACAATAAATTAAGTTTATACTATGCCATCAATTTAAAATTATAAGATTTATAATTTCATTAAAAAGTATATTGTTTGATCGTTTTAACTTGTATCGCGTGCAGAGTACTATTTAATATGCTATGCAATTTATTAGAGTATTTAATCATATATTCAAAAAAAGTAGGATGTGTTCGAATTACAACGATAATATACAGAATTTTCAGATATAGAAAATAAGTTATAAGAAAATTTAAGGGAAAGGGAAAAGCCAGGTTTCCATATAATCCACTATAATTTCAACAGGATGTAATTCTTATCTTATCAATTCTGGAAGCGCAATCAGGGGCACACAAGGCCGGAAATGAATCGTTGTATCTTCGTTTGTGAGTCTGATTTTTTTAGTCGATATAAACTAATGTAAAAGTAGGCAGATACCTGAGGAGACCATCAACTTCCAATTCAAACAATAAACATTCGGCCACACCCACGCTGATACTGACTTGCTTGGCTATCCAATACACATACATACATGTTTCTCAAATTGTATTCATGTATTTTATATCAATGACTTAAGAAAGGCTTTTAGAAGTGCATTGCCAACTTTACATTTTGTTTATATATTTAAAATCCGCACTGCGCAATTTTCTATTGATATCTCAAGAGAGAAGAGCAATTTATTGTAAAGCAGTGAAAGTGAGAGAAAAGGAACGGAATTCATATTTTTGGAAAACATGTTTGGAAAGGTATGCAGAAATATTTCCTGTTTCACTGCTACTAGTGTGTATGTCTAGCTTTGACAGTCTGTATCTACTTAAATATCTTTCTTCACTAACAACTGAAAATAATTTCAAACTATTTTTCTTTTATGGAATATGAAAATGTATTTCAAGATTAGCTCATTTTCTTTCTGCTAAAAAAAGAATAACAGATTTATCTAGAACAGTCAAAAATAACTTCTTCTCTCTAAACATTTTCTATATATGTAGAATAAGTTATAGATATTTATAACTTTTTTTGTTAATAAATAAATTTATTTTTTCTTCGAGACCGAAAGCAGACTGTCTGAAATTTTTCTATTTCTTTCCTGAGAAGGGTGGATAAGAGAACAAATAGACTTATCAAGCTTAGATTTTGTATCTTGTGGAGAGCAATTAGAATATCGTATTAAAGAAGTATAGGTAGTCACGTTCCACAAAAGGATTCAAAGCAAGTAACGTGAGATAAGGGTGAAAGAGAAGCACTATGTAGTAGGGTGGTATTTTTTACAGCCTTTCTGGAAGAAGAGTTTGATACAGGCGCAATAAGAGAGATCAGTCGCATCTTGGTTACACCCTAACCCTATACATATACAAGTGAGGGAGTTTCAGTCCAGACAGAGCAACGTTTTCAGCAAGTGTAGTATACTATATCTTTGCGGACAGGAAAAGGATTTGGGGATTCGCACCATCTCCTTGTGCGAATTTGCAATGACGTCAAACTGATGTGGGTACACTGTTCACTTAAAGCAGCAAAGTAAAACCAACAAAAGCCAAAGTAGAAAGCAGAAAGCTCTTCAACCTTAAGAAGAATTCAAATCATATATATATATATATATATTTCTTAAAATATACTGTAGCGGAGAGTTTTAAAAGCTTTTATGCTTTTAGAAAACATAGACTGAAAAAATACAATTGGCGAATGTAGACAAAAGTAAGATTATTGTTACAGAAATCATGTACAGAATTGATGTTTGTATAAAGTGAAACACTTGTATTTGTGGAATGTCAACTTACTATGGCTAAAATACCAATACTGTATTTTTAGTACGATCAGAAATACTAACCTCAATTTTACGTCCAAGAACACAACACATGGGTTTAAAATATTTTCCCAATAAAATAATACCACCACTTTACTATTAATAATTTTATTAATTGATGACAAAAAAATCAAGAAACGTTTTCTGTCACACTTCGCAAATTCTTAAGAATCTTTAGAAGAAAGTTTTCTTATTATCTAAAAACAAGTTGACCCATCTTCAAATGAGATATGTTGGATGTTTCACTTGAAAGGAATCCGTAAATGTGATAAATAGAACGGATTTCCAACAGAGTAGTTTTGATAATATAAGCGGAAACAAAATGATGCAATGTACAACAATATGTTTTCAATATTGAATTCTCCATTCTTGTAAAACTAATTGTCCACCTGAGGTATAAACATAGAGAAAAAAATGCTATTCTTCGATAAATTTCAAAAAGCACATTTGTTTTGTATACTCTCTGAATTTGAATCATTGGAAAAGTGTCGCGAAGTGAGTAGCACTCGTGCTTGCAATATTACAAGCTAATAACAATCATGCATGTGATCGGGACAAATTCGGGCACAAAGTGTAGCATATGCTTCGCATATGTTCGTCACGTGCGCGAAATAAGCGTAATGTACACAAATGTAAACACATCTGTGTGGTGAATTTTTTCATGCATTATTTACTTGCAATTCTGCACGCATTTTGTTATCTGCAATATACTTATAACTATTTGAATTAGCGACTATCCGGTGTTAATCAGTGAGATTCCGCTGATTCAGATTTAGAGAGTAATAGGTGTTCAAGACAATTTGTGGCGTCGACATATATGAAAGAGTATAATTACATCTGGGTAGGTAATAAGCAATAAAGCAGCGAATACAGCGAGAAAAAATGCGATCGTGCTTCATTACATACAAAGCTTACAATTCAAGTGTTGTGAACACTGAAGTTACACCTCTATAACCGCACAATCTAATTAAGAGAGCCAAAAAATAACATTTTATTATTTTAATGTTCAAAGTTAGAATTCTTGACGGAACTTTGCAAATCATTTCCTGCAATCGAAATTGTTATATCATATATTAATAATTTTCAACATAAAATAAATTAATGTAATTGAAATTGGTTACTGCAATTAGACAGTTATAAACTTTTCAGTATTTGAAACAAATATAGCTTCACATTGATTATGTCAGTTGAGTGTAGAGCTTCATCTAAATTTTATCTCAAAATTTAGTTTTTATTCTCCACATGGCTATCTTAATAGAGTGTATTAAAAAATTTTTCTTTGAAGAACTTGTTTGAGAAAAGGTATGTGACTTCACGTGGTGAATCAGCCATTGGCTTTATATATTAAAACGCGAAATATTTTCATAAAATTGTAATAACAATAGATAAGATAAGACTTTCTTGCCGGAAAAGTATTAAAATGACATAAGAAATTTTCAAATAATTTCCTGGGATAAGAAATATCTTACACACGCGATTGCATTGAAACTCTTTGCGATTATTTTAAGAAGAATCTTAGTTGTGTGTTGTTGATTCATAACTCAATTAAGCGTAAGAATTCAAAGGCTTCACTTAGGGAACACAACGATTGTCAATTGCTTTAAGTAATTTTTAGGAATAAAATATGAAGCCTTACTCATGGCCAAGTGTTAATAAATCAATAATAAAAACCCTGTTGTGAAACCAAATATACAGGAAACGAATTAATTTGACCTCGTAGCAAAAGTTTATTGATATTTATATGCTCGAAAATTTCTTATCAGTTTATTACAAAGTTATTTGTGATTTTTCTCTCGTCAAGGTTATGACAGTAAATAATTTATCTTCTTTAGGTTCATCTCGTTAACCGTCTGTTCAAAAATGCAATTTAACTAAGATAAAATCTGCAAAACTCTTTTACTGCTTCGACACTATTAGTTGCGTGAAAATTGACATTCTCAAATATAAGTGTGAGACACTTGGCCGGTTGTTGTTACCGGTGCATGTCGTGCGGTGTGATAACGACCGGGTCGGATTGTTGACTATACAGTATAAACTGAAAAGTGTAGACGGTGTGTGCGAGTTATCTTCTAACGCACACTTTTAAGAAAAGAAAAATCAAATGAAAAGAAATCAATGCATATGCCATCACAGAGAAATCATCTCTTTTTTTATCAACAGACAAAAATATCAAAAAGAACAATGTTATAAATTAAAATTCAACTAAAAACTTAGAATTTTAACTAGTTAAAAATAATTGACTAATCAATAATAATGATGAATAATATTTGAAAAAAAAATTAACATAAATATTTATGGTGTGTGGAAACAATAAGAGGTATAAAACAATTTAAATGCTCTTCATTTTCTGAGAGAAAATACTTCGAGTTAAGTGATGTATTTCATTATCATTTTATATGAGCGTTAATTGTGTTGGCTGCTAACTTCTCAATATCATTTTGCTTGATTGAAGTTTCTTTGAGGGAAAAAAAACGCAATGAAAGAAAGCCCTTTATTTCTAAAGGAAGTAGAACACTATAATTAGAAGTCACACCAGAAAATTATTTTAATGATTTTGCTGCGAATAAATTTTTTCTAAGAAAAATTTCACAATTTACTCCTCACAAATTAGCGATGTTAATTAGATCAGACGATTTTTAAAGTATAGATGAATTGATTTTGGCAAAATTAGTGGGCTAATTTTGAAAAATGAGGACAAAGTAACGATTATTTCTGATGCTCGAGACAATCAACTTTTGGAATAAATAACTTCATGACATTTGCTCATTACATGAGAAAACGAAAGAAAATTTGAAGCTGAACATGAATAATCAATAAAAGCAATTTTTGCAAATCTATCGGAAAAGTACCACAAAAGTATTTAACTTTTTTCTATTTCGTTTCATACTTTTCCCATATATAAAATAATAATCATCCAGAAGAGCTTCTTAATCGAGCGATAAATATTCGTCCTTAGCTATAATTTTCAATATAGATTCCACATAAACGTTTCATGCTTTATTCTCCCTTTCTCTTTCTTGCAAGAAAATAAGTCGTACGATTTTGGTGTGGAAGGGCTCATGTTTGAGGTGGGATCGATTATTTTTTCACTACTCACATATATATATGTATGTGTATAAAATGGGCAAAATCTAGGTTCGCCTTTCTCTGGGCTCCGCCGGTGGTTCCTTTACTTTGGCTGGAGACTGTTTTGTTTTTATGTCTTTTTATGAGATTGAACAGAACACACTGCACGAGACACTATATAATGCGGGCGAGGGTGGTGCCGGTGTTGTGTTGGTGGTGGTAAAATGGTGGGTTTGTTTGAGACCGGTTGATTTGAAATTCGAACGTTCCTTTCACGACGATGTCTCGAGCTTGACTGAGGCACGCCGAGTGCGTATAGGTTTGGCCAGACTTGCCAGTCCTGCCAGAGGACTACCCGGGCCCAACGTGATCACAATACATATCACATATCGGGTGTCATGAAGAAGAGAGAGCCATTTCCTCTCGCCGGATATACGAAATTAACCCCCCTACCTCCTCCCACCCTTTTATTCATGTGAATTATCAAGGACGATTTCTTGCACCTTAACCACCCGGTGTGGTGTTATTTCTCTCTCTCTCTTTCTCAAACCTTGATCAAGGGGAGATTAAACTCATTATGGTTCATGTGAGGAATGAGAAATTTAAATAGGTACTATTCATTTTTAGATAAAGACGAGGAATTTGCACAGTCTAGGAAATCAAATATTTGTTCAGTTTGAATCAAGTTAGTAAATTGAGATCTTTCTTGCGATATAAAATTTTTAAATAACTTTTACATGGAATGTCCCAAATATTCAATTTATTATTGATGAAAACAAAGTTATAAATTGAATAAAATATTAGACCCTTGTTTTAAAAATTTCCCAATGAATAAGCATCAAATGATGTGGTGACTCAAATCTGTGATCAAACTTTCTTCACATGAATCATAATATTTCTTCCAAGTCTTCCACTTATTTATCGTTAGATAGTAGAAATATTCGTGTGGTATAAGAAAGTTTATTAATGTAAAATGTATTTTCTTATACTTATTTTTTTGAAAATAAATAATTAATCTTGAGTTAATTGAATCGTGCCTATTGGTTTTAAAATAAGTTTTGCACTCAATTTGTTTATACGTGGCAAATCGATCAAAATTAATGTATATAGACTTTGAAGAAGCAATTAGTCTGATGGATGTTGAATGAAGAATTCCATTTCCTTTCATGCAGACTTGAGTTGCGAGTAAATAAAAAGAACAGTCAACGTAATTTAATCATCAAAAAGTATTTGCTTATTAGATTTATTATTTTAATTTTTTTTTCTTAAAAAAAAAATTAGAAAAAAATGAATAACTTGAATTTGCATATTGGGATATAATTCTTAAAGACCAATATACTTAATTAGTATAACATACATTATGCATATTGTTTATTTAAATTATGTATGAATAAATATAAATTTAGGAAATTTTAATAATAATAATATAAACCCAATTTTAATAAAATTATATTGAGAAAAGCAGACGGATAAAAATATTATTAGAATTTGTTCTCAAGAGATTATAGGATCATGTTGTCGTCTGTCCATAAATGACCATATCTACTGTGTGACTTATATTCATCGCAATGCAAACCCAAGTTCCGGCGTATCTTTTTTTATATTTGAAAAGTTCTTTGCGAAGAATAACGAATGTCACTGAATCTAAATTATTATTTACTGTAAATTTTAATCAGCTGCATACTTATTAATACCCAATCATCAACTTTTCCCTGAAAGAGTTTATGTTTAGATAAAAAAATGTAATACATTTAAAGTAAGATATACTTACCTACTTTCAATTTAAAAGGTTTATGAAACAATTATTCGGGTTTCAAAAGCTTTTATTTGATTAGAAGTTTAAATAATACATTTTTAAATATCTTAACAAAGCTTTTATGATTCAATAAGTGAAAAAAATTCAATTCAAAAAGAATGTTCATGTAACTTTTATAAAATAATTACGCCATTCCGAAATGAAGCAAAGCATTATCAATAATTTTTTAATCTTGTAAAATTTGCAGAGTTTATAAATTACATGTAATAGAATATATATTAGGAAAAATATAACAATATCTATAGATTCTACAACATAATAAAATACTTTTGTACAATTTTCTAAAAATATTTTGTTATTTACAACAAAATTTTTTTGAAGTCAAAAAATGTGAAAATAATTTCATCCACCAAAATACATTAATAATATTTTGCATATTCAATATACTTTTAATTATACCATTATTTTTAATCTTGATATACTCAAAAAGCATTTTTTCGATTAATAATAATTAATAATTTTAGATAACTATTAAAAAAGATTACTCGATAATACAATACTTTATTGTTAACAAATAAAATGAACAAAGAAACTGTTTTGTTATATGTAGAAAGTTTTTTCTGGATGTAGCTGTAAAAAATATTTTAAATTTGCTTTAGAAGAAAATCAATTTTCTAAATTTAAAAAAATGTTTAGTAATCGTAAATCATAATTTTAAATTTCAAATATAAATTTACGTTTCAATTGATTTTGAAGTAAATTTGAAGCAAATGATAAATTAATCTTTTAAGATGAATAATGGTGTTGCGGATGCAAAAAAAAATATTCTTAATCTGCCATCAAGAATCTCCTTCACTGACACAAATATGCGACTTGAAATATTTCCATCTGAAACTTAATGAGGTATTGAAGCAACTTCTTTTTCGTCACAGCCAAAGGTTTACCCTGTACCCGCATATTGACAATATTAGATCAGCTTTAGATAAAATCAATTTTGCAGAATATTAATTTAACTGCAGATCTTTTCCTGGGGTGCTTCTTCAATTACGATCCCGTCGGCATTGATTAACTTTACCCTGTCAACGGGTTTTGGTCTCATCAGAATAAATGGCAATTCAGCAGATACTTCACCTCCCAAAGCACCCAGATAGAGCTTAACCTTGACAGCATAAGAAACAACAATCCCGAAAGAATCACGAACATCCGGTGAAGTTAGCAGGGTACTTGAAGCCAGTTGATTCTGTCCTTCATTCTTCAATTGTCCATCCAAAGCAATTCCTCTGCGATGTTTATTTCCTTCCAGATCTGGTTTCAAGTAAAGAATCTTTTGCAAATTTGATCCTGGATTAATAGGACATCCGTCTTGCGTTTCAACGGCGTGAATCACTGTTCTGAATTGACCATTCTGAAAGATGACAACATCTATTCCCTGCTGAACCAGAGCCTTTATCTTCTTGACGACCTTATTGCTGTTATTCTTAACACTGATGTTAACAGAAATTCGTTCTCCATGGTGATAGAGTTGTTTATCCAAAGTAACTTCAAGTTCCAATTCTCCAGGGCTCAAGAGAAAGTCCTTTCGAACAACGGTGCAAGGCTGACTTCCCTGCTTAGTAGGAGCAAACTGAATTTTGCGAATTCCAAGAGACACAGTGCTCCTCTTGTGACTGATGTCGGAGTCGCTTTCACCGGTGAAAATTTTAACATAGTAACTCACCCCACAAGGTTCTCCAGTTTCTTCTGGGTCTGGTTGAAGGGTGACACTTGAAGGGGCTGTTTGAGGGAAGCAGAAGGTAAATGGAATAGCATTTGGTCCAAGTTTTTTCATTAGACGATCCTGTAATTTAGTCAGATTCGTGTCGTGTTTCTTTTTCTCTGGATAAAGTTGCTCGGAGACGAGGTAAAGATCCTTTTGAAAATTAAGACCCATCACCTCATCTTCCTCTCTTCCATAACGAAAACTACAAATTAATTGGCCCCATATTCGACGTTCACTGTCGATATACTCCTGATCGAGAAGAATCACACCATCCACAGGTTCAACTCCCGACAGATAGTCGATGAAATCTCGTTTGCCCAGATATAAGGCAATTTTTCCATTAGGGGAAGATTTTTTGTACACTTTAAAATTAACCACCATCTTTACTGGTCTCTTTAACAGAAGGTTTGACCACTCGACTGTCCAATGAAGTAGGTCGATTGGCTTTATATTGGCAAGGTGAGAGTGACGCCAAACTTTTCTAAGGCTTCTTAATCCATTCAGAAGAAGATAAGGAGATCTATTTCCTTTGCACGCGAAATTCACCTGAATTTGTAGCAGGCTTTATTTAGGTTTCTGACAATATCTACGACGAATAGAGACAGACGTCATTTCTGTCCGAGGGCTTCGCTATTATTTACATTAAATTGTTGACACTTGGAAAAAAATTACAATTTCTCTTCTTCAATTCTTTTCTAGCATTGTAAGAAATAACATCGGTATACAAGTTTATCTGCCCTTGAAACTGAAGACTAGAAATATTTCTTTCGTTAATAATAGTGCTATTCTAAAAAGTGAAAACAAGCTTCATATTTTTAAAGATGTATTACATAAATAATAATTTTTATAAGTACTAAAAGACAAATTACATAAATTTTTTACTTCGTCTTTAGAAAACGATTAAAAATTCTAGTAACAAGTAGACTAATGAAACATTTATACATTTTTACAATTAATAAAGGAGCATAGAATATTTCATCAAAGAAATTCATTATTTTGATTCATTTCGATTTTTAACTGCCGCTTCGACAATTTGCGTCAAATCATGCAAACGTGGTACTTCCGCTTCAGATACTTTAAGTGACTTAATCTAAAATAAATAACCCGTTAGTAAATTAATTAGTTTAAAAAAATCAATTCCAAAATGGAATTATAGTAATTTAATTGGTTCATAATAAAAAAGAAGTGCTTACCAAACTCACAAAGTTGGATACATCTATAGAAAGTTGAATCCGAATTTTTTCATCATCACTCACTCCCTGATTTTCAGACGAGGATACTCCTGATGATTTGTCTCGAATTTTTTTTAATTTTCTCAAACTTTCCTCAGTTTTCTGTACCGAGGTTAATACATCCGTTACTGAGGAAATATATCTAGAAAAAAAAGCAGTTTATATGAATACAAATGAAATACAATGTTAACATTCAAGTTAATTAAGCAATAAATAATTTAAAGTTAAAGAATATCTTTAAATTTTTTATTGTTCAGTATTGACTGTAAATATATTTTCATTACTGTTCTGTTAAAGATGAAAGCGTTTGAAGCAACCAGAGATTAGTTTCCTGTGGAATGATTGGAAAATAATCATCGTAAAATGTAGAAAGAAAACTTAGAGCATTCTTCACGTAGGCACATGGTTTTGTAGGGATTTCTCGATTAGTACGTCTAAATAATCTAGGAATATCACTAATTTGCTTTAAATGAAAAGCACTTTGAGATAAAAGTTCCTTTACAATTTCCTGAGTTATAAGTGGCAGGGTTTCGGATAAATTTTTTTTTGTTTCTCCAAGGCAATCTGTGAATGAATGTCAGAAAATTATTTCGAAAAGTTAAAATAAAAATTGTAATGTATTGATGAAAAATTTACCTTCTAATAATTTACAAGATTTTTCATCCAGATTCTTTACTTTTTGTTTTGCCAATTCAAGAATACTTTGTAAGAGTTTTATAAAAATGTCCACATCAGTGTATAAGCATACGAGAAATTCTAGTCTTGTAGGATTTTCAGTATCTGTTACTGTGCTAATTTCGTTTACTATTATTACTTGCCATTTCTGAAAATTTATTACCGCAAAAAATTTGCATATATTACATTTTTATAATTTCAGAAAAGAGAGACTTAATAAACAAATTTACTTGATTTAAAGATCCTTTACACCATTCATTGTATCGTGAACAAATTTGCAGACTTAATTTCCAAAACCTATATTAATTTAAAAAATAATTTGGAATTATTTGATATTTTATTATGTAAGTTAACATTTATTGACAAGTTAGAATTGAAATAAAGTTACCTATGTAGAAGTTGAGAAAGAAATACATGATCGGCCCAAGTTCTTAAAATGCAATCCCAAACTGCACATGTTGAATAAAGAGAAAAACTATCACCATCAATCTCATTTTTTCTTTTTTTAATGCAAGAGGGAGATATGTTTACACAAAGTACACTTTCAGCAGAGCCTGCGATTTCTTGAAATCGTATTTGATAGTATACAGCCAAATTCCATTTTTTCAGAAAGCGCTTATACTGAACATGATTTTTAAATGTACTCACAACTTCTAACGAGTCACATCTTTTTTCTATTCTAGAAAGAAAATCTAACGTTTCAGTGTACCGCTAAAATTTTAAAACAATGTTAGTTGAAAAATATAATATTCTGAAATGAACGTGTAATACAATTTAATTTATTTCATTTTACTTGGTGAAAAAGTTGCGGGTTTCCTGGAGCAAAAATACAGGATAAATAATCTTCGATTCTCTCTTCAATTTCAGTCCAAAAACTATTGACCAAAAAGTTAAATCCTTTAACAGATGTCCTGAAAATAAAAGCGACATAAATATATCTGCTATATAAATATTTGAATTATGTGAATTAATTCACTTAAGATAGAAACCTTTCTGGATACAATGTGATGTCCAACAGTTGTTTAAAATCTTCATCTAAAATTGTTTCTAATTTAAGATAAATTCCTTGAATACCAAGAGGTTCACTTTGTAAATTTGCTTCGTTTATAATTTTCTCAATTTTTGGCTTTACTAATTGTTTCCTGATGACATCTTCTGCTTCAAATATTTTATCTAATGTTACATAGATTCTTAAACAACGAGTTAGAAAGGTAGCATCTTTTTCTTTAACATATTTCAAAAATATATTGTTCAAATGTCCTGTAAGTAGTTTATCAAGTTCTGCACTTTTCTGAAAAATCATAAACTTTTAAATTAATCTAATCTAAACTTTGAAAGGTGATAACCTATCATTTCGAAAAAGACATACTTCATTTTGAACAACAGTAAAATCAGCACTGCAACGAGATGTGTGAAATTTTAATTGATTAAATTCTGTTGCAGCTCTTTCTAAAGTATCAGGTTTAATAGAATGTTCTAGTGTGTTTCCAACAGAGAGAATAGAACTTAATTTCGAAATAGATTTGTGGATTCGTATCAGGCTATGTAAACTTTGTTTGCGTTCTCTAATGTTTCGATGTTCGTCTAAATTGGAAGTCACTTCTGAGATTGCATCTTCTAAATATTGACGAACTTGCTGTGAATTAAAATTAATTATTAAACAAGAGAAACTAAAATTTTCACGTTCTTTAGAGAATTAAATTGGTTACCATAACTTCCTCCCGAAGTTGACCAAGAGGACTCTCAAGATTTTCAATAGCCTTATCTAATCCAATTAAATTACTGGATAGATTAACAAAATCGGCATAATCTTTATTTATCAGTTCGATCATTGCTGATCGTAAAATTTTCAAGTAAATTCCTAGGTCATCTCTCATTTTTTCAAGGCTTACATTTTTTTTGTGTTCTTGAAGAAAAGTATCCACATCAAACAGTTTCTGCAATTTAATATCAATTATTTTTTCAAGAATCAATAGAATGTAAAGTGTTTCTTTAGAAGAGTTTATTGACTTAATATAAGTAATGATGATTACACTTGCCTGAATAAAGTTTTCTTCACTAAAACAAGAATCTTTTGGAGCCGTGGGGGGAGTGAAAATTTCGTCAGACATGGTTATTCTATATTAATATAAGAAAAAAATAAAATCTTTAACACATCAGAGTTTTGGATCAGCTGCGATTAACATACACCATGAAAGGGTTATTACGATTTCATTTTTTAGTTTAATTTCTTAAGACAATATGATATTTATTTTCTTAAATATTAAAACTTTAAACAGAAACTCATTTAACTGTTTCATTATTTTTTCTTATAAAAAATATTGAAAATTGATGTTACTAACACGAAAAATAACTTTTATTTTATGTAAACAAATGTTCATATACTGTGAATAAATAATTTATTGTAAAGGATATTTGAAAAAATTTGGAAAAAAATATTTGAGATTTATTGTTTATTTTTATTATATAGTTATTAATTAATAAACAAATAAATTCTTAAAAATAGTATACTCCATACACTTGAGGTTATATTTACACGTCACTGACTGACACTGATCTGTCACATCAAAAAATGGTGGAAAAGACAGGCAGCGCTAATGTAACAGGTACTCGAACTATAAAAACCAGCTGAGTTTTGCCGCGTGTTTTAAATATTTAAAACATTATTTTTTATGCATTTGTATTTGCATTCTTAACACAAATTTTAAAATTAAAGATGTTTTTACGTTCAAACTTTTTGATTTTTTCATGAAAATATGAAAAAATGGGATTTTAGCTTTAAATAAACGTATAAAATTGAATTTCAAGAAAACATTATGTTCGTTTAATATTAAATTAATATTCATGAATTGCGTCTTTTTATTTTCAATTAATTAATTGAAATGTCAGACAATATTTTAAAAGCTTCATATTGCTGAATTACATACTTTATCTATTTACAGTAAGGAAATATTAATTATTAATGGAACTTGATTGTTAGCAGAGAAATCTGTTTAAGGCGTCCTGAACCAATCAATGAGATGGTTATTGTGTTGGTGTCCCAAAGCGAAATTCACGGGCGGTTTTAATTGCCAATTAACCCAATAAGCGTTTAATTGTTTTTTGAAAAATACAAAAAATTTCATGAAAAAATTTTTTAATTAAAATTTAAAAAAAATTAATTTAGGTTTTGTACTTGGGATGATAAAAAAAAAAATTTCATTTTTTCATATTGTACATTCGAGATAGTAACTTTACAATTATTGAAAATTTTAATAACTTTTGCTTCCTCGTGTAAAAATTTCAAAACGCAGAAAATACTAATATCTAGAACAGGAAGAAATACATATTTAATGTAAAGCAGGTGTAAATATTTCCCTATAAAAAGAAGCGAAGTTTATAAAGTAATGTAAATTTCGATTCTTTTTGAATGAAAAATCTTATGAATTAAATTCTAAAGCTGAAAGAAAACTTAAATTTTTAATTACAGGATTTGTATAAAGAAAATTTTAAACCTTCTACTGTACCTGTATATTATTATTAAATATATTCGGATTTCTATTTTATTTAAAAAATTTATTAGAATCAACATGTAGGAAATAGAAATTTAAAAAAAAATTGTATAAAGAACATACACTATTTTTACAGTAAAGTTTAGAACGCTTTGCATAATTTCCATCTAATAAAATATGGATCATAAAAGCATACGTTCAAATATAAATTTAATTCAACGCAATAAGTATACAGAAAGGGATTATTTAAACTGAGAGAATCTCAAATACAAATTTTAAGTTAACAACAGTTTTGTTGACCTCACACACAAACTATATTCTCTGTCATAATTTATTACTGAATGTTTCGTTCCAAGAGTATCTCTCTAAAAAATTGATTTAATGTTTATCGTGTGAATTATTTTAAGCGCACTGAAAAAATTTTATTTTAAGGGAAGAAAGGAAAATTTTTCATTACATTAATTGTTTATTGATTAATAACTAAATTCACTTTTAACTGGCATAAAATCAATATTGAAAAGTATTAAAAAGTTGTCTGGCTAAAACTTATTTTCACTACTGAAAGTAGATTTAAGCACTCCTGTCTGACTAAAGATAATTTTTACTACTGATATTACAATCATACCACTTAAAGCCATTCCGTCTGACTAAAACTTACTTAACTATTGATACTGATATTCCATATTTTTGCATAGTTTTGTCTGACATAACTCTTTCATTTGCTATTAATAGACAAATTAATTAATTAGAATTGAACGTCAAGGTGGATTCAAATTACCTAATCGCCATTCTATGATCTTAAATAGAATGTTTATGGTTTTGTACATGACGTGACTAGTTAATATTTTGTTGGATGTTGGAATAGCGTTTGTATTTAAATTGCCAAGTTCGTGGGTGAATTTTCTCTCTACTCCCACTCTCGGCGTGTATCCTGGCGCACTTGCGTTATGCGAAAGCACCGCGATTTTCCATCAGCCGTTATTTTCTGTACACTCTTCTCTGTCACGCGCTTCGCAAGGCGCAAAAGTGGCGCAAAGGAAAGCAATTCGGTTTCGCGTCACCCCTGCGCCGCGACGTCGTTCACATCGACTCTCTCCTTGGCATCGAGGGAGTCGTCATCGGGTGCTGTTCGCGTCCGAAGTGTCCCCAAGTTTGGACCAAAAGTAAAAACGACAATTATAAAGACGGAGTGCGTAAGTCCGAGTTGGCCAGCGCGAGGGCGGGGAGGGAGGGAAAGAGTTAAGAAGATCGATCCTTCCTAAATCGGACCATCTAGAATGGTTCGTGCCTTATATACCACCCTGGCGATCGGCCTCGCCCTTACGGTCTACGTCGAACTTCCCCGAACCGTTTTGGCCATCGACTTGAGTCGATTTTACGGCCACTACAAGACGAAAAGAACCGGTAAGTTTCGCGTTTTTTTCAGAAATATAAAACGTGTCAACACTTGATGCACGATCAGCTGCGTGCCGCATGAATTTTTCATGCTCACTCTTTTATCGGTAGCACACAAGTTTTTATCAAATTCGACTACCAACGATATTTTCTAAACCTCGTGATATATACTCTGGGAAAGAAAAACGTGACCTGTGATAATATATATATGAAACTAAATTATTCTCTCGAAAATGACTGTTGGAAAATTTTAACCGGGATAGAATACTTTTATAATTTACAAAAAAAAACAAGTTTCATAATAAATTAAATTAGAGTCAAGTAGCAAATAGATAAAGCAGAAAAAATTAACAAAATCCAATTATTATCAGCCCAGAAACATATTTCTTTAAAACGTTGTGAAAAATTATTTACAATTAATATTTTCATTCAGAATAAAATTCCATTGGAAAAATAAATTTAAATAATCTGAAATAAAATGATAATACATTTATGTGAATTATCTTAATATGCATTTTCAAATTGTCGGGTGAAAACTATAATAAAATTAATTAAATTTTTATTAAAATTATTACTGTTGATAAATATTATGTGTACTGTTGATAATTATTCATTTATTGTCAATTTAATTTTCAAATAACTACTTCAAAATTATAATTTTGTCAACAATTTATAACTAATGAAGAAAGCGTTTTTGTTAATAAAAAATGTTTAAATTTTGTGACTAAATGAAAAAAAATTCAAAAGCCATTATGTCACAAAGTTCAAGTATCTTTTTTATTAACCATATATGTATATTTTTATAATATAGGACATCAAGTCATGACACACTGATACAATAGATATGCAACAGTTACTGCTTAACAAACATTTTATCTTTCGATTACATTTATACCACCTTTTTGTATGTAGATGGATATCTGATACATAAAATATACCTATTATAAATGGAAACAAAATATAAAATACTAAAATTATTTTTATCATTACCAATAAAATATCTTTTTACAATTAAATTTTATCCCCTTATTTTAATAATAAATTTGTTACATAAAAAAAATCCATAAAAAATTTAGTTGCATTATTAAAATGTTGATAAATCTGTAAGCAGGTAATTAATTTGTCACAACTTCAATTTTTTTACGTAATTTATTTATCTTTTTTAAAAAAATAACGAAACATTGTTTTATGATAGTTTTTTTAATTCTTTTTGAAAGAATCATTTCATATCCCTCCTGGGTGCAATTATATTAGAATCCAAAAGATATATGTCTATACCTATGTTGAAACGATCTCCAGAAAAGATATATTATGGTATTATCAAGAGGCATTGTATAGCATGTGGAAGAAATAATGAGTACAAGCGCTCCTACATGCAAGAATCTTTTATTATTGCGAGAAAGTATTTCAGGTGAAAACGTTTTTTCTTTCTTCTGTATAGTCAGGGGATTAACAGTAATCGCTTTTTCCACCTATTTTAACAATAAGAGGATAATAATTAATCCATCATTATAGGTCAATTGTATCAGTATTTTACCTTTTTTCTATATCATATATTTTCTTCATTGTATACTGATTGATACATTTACAAGAAAATGATGAGGAATTTAGTAACAAAGAAAAATTTATCGTTTTATCCTCTCAATGTAGTGACGATTTTTTATTAAAAGAAGAATCGTTTATACATTTATTTTCATATCGGAAATTAATAAATAAAGTTCTTTAAATAATTTTACCCAATAATAATATATTGTTCAAATAGGGTTCACGATAATTTTGGGGGAAATCGTTGCGGATTTCAATATATTCGTGATAATTTAATCATAACAATAATTATTATTTTAGATCTCCTATAATGTGGAAATTTCAATAATAATTATTATCATTAACGACACAGTAATTAGTTTCTAAATTGAATACACAGGTGTATTACTATACGTATTTTTAGTTTAAAGTGTACACTTAAATAATTCATAATAATTGCTATTAATTATTGAGGTTAAAATAATTTACTTTATAAAGGAAAATGTTTATATTAAATAAAGTCAATAGTTATGAATTGTTAATAGGGTATAAATAGAATTCCTTGTTTTATATTATACATTTATATTCCTTACTAACATTTAGTATATATTATTGCTTAACATTATTGGAGTTCTTCTAAATGAAAATTTCATTTTATTGCATCGTTTAAGTGAAAAAAAACTCGAGCTTATTGACTGACTAAAGCCTTTCTTGTTCCACTTATTCGCCTGCTGGAAATATATTTCTGGTATAAAGCAAAGAGTCTGCGCCTCTTTTTCCTTTGAATTTTACATACACGATTTTCGCAAATAAATATAAAAAGAATTCTTAAACTTTTGAAAACGTAAAATATGATTTTTTTGAATTATAGAAAAAGCATTCAATTTTGAATATATATTAACGTGATTGTATTCATCAGTTTTCTTTATAAACATTTTTATTCTTAATTAATTAAATTATAACAAAATTTATTTACTCACTAATTGAGGTGCAAGTGAAACAAATTGGCCTTAGTTTAATATACGGTTTCACATAAATAATTCTGTATGTATGAAAATTAATTTTGGAATGAGAAATATTTCACAAATTAATTATTTACTTTGATAAATTCGATTTGATAATGAATTATACACGAAAATAAAATGCATAATGTTTTTCATCAACAACATATACCCCAATCGTTGATTTCAATTTGTGTAATGGGTCGTGTCACGCAAACCCACAATGAAATATCATCCTCTGCCCAAAATTTTTTCCGCGAAATTATTGCGTGCAGATGTCTAAAGGTTAAACCATTAACAAATTTGTTTGCTTTTTGATGGAATATAATTGAATTTGACGCCCCTTAAATGCAATGGTTGTCATGATTTCCAAATGAAAATGCCATTTAATTAAGAAGTAATTTTGTCAAAAGATGGGAATAATTAATTCAATAATTTAATTTCTATAATAATTTTTTTTAATTGAACTATTAATTGTAATTAATTGAAATTCTATTTATTATTATGGTACATAAATAAATAACAACTCCTTCGTTTATGGGAAAATAAATGAGTAATTATTATCGTTTTATAATTTATGCAGGAGAGCCGTGCCATCCCTACGAACCATTCAGGTGTCCTGGGGATGGAGTTTGTATTTCGATACAATATTTATGTGACGGCGCCCCCGATTGTCAAGACGGTTACGATGAAGATTCACGTTTATGTACAGCAGGTGAGTGTGAAATCTTCGTATGTATATCCTTACTTTACATAATCCCGCTCTATTTCAAATCCTCAATATCTTGTGTCATGAATAATTTGAAATATATTTTACAGAATTCATGTGTCTACCTTTATTTCAGACACACTGTTGAAATATGTATTATATATTTTTAGGGTGATCTCTCAACTGTTGCGCTTGTGTAATTCCATAAAATCTTTCAAATTCAAATCACGCACTCTTGAAACTTGTTACATTACTCATCAGATTATTTTTGTGGAACAACCGAAGTTAACTTAAATTTGCGTGCTACGAATAGTTAATGTCAAATTTTATTATACTCTCTTCCTTCTTGACACCTAGTGTCTAATAAATATTATGATACATTCGAATAATTTTGCTAATAAAAGTGAATAAATTGGAAAAAGGAAACATTTTGTTTTCATACTTTTTTAAAGTTCAATTTTTAAATTATATAATTATTTTTTCTATTAGCACTTTTTCTCTTAATGAATATAGTAATAATTGTTTTAACCTTTAAACGTGTTGTTAATTTATTTTAAGTAAAAAGGGAGTTATTAAATTACTTTTTATCTTGGAACGAAAAAGAAATGAGTAATATTTTTTGTAGAATTAATATATTTATGAAATTTTATGAAAGTTTTCATATTGTTAAATAACTTTGCACTTTGACCATTTTGCTAAAAGCTCTATAAAATCTGTGTAATTATAAAATACAGTGCTATGTGCTTCTGAAATTTTTAAATGAAATTATTGCTTTAGAATTTTAGGAATATTTTCTCTAAATTCGAATGAAACAGTATTTTAAAATAATTAATTAATTGAATGAAACTTTTTTATATGAATGACATTTCAAAAACATTTAGTTAAAAATTATTATGGTGTGACTGACTGATTAAATATAATAAACTAAATTTCTTATATCCAATTTATATTTACACGTAAAATTTATACATTATATATAAACAATTACAAAAAATAACATTATGCCGCACATGAAGGGAATAGACACGTTTTTGCAATGTTATTTTTCTTGGATAAAGGGAATAAGAAAAATGGGGAATCCTGATTTACTAGAATAAAGAAAATCTTACGTCCTTTTCCTTTGAACAGAGAGAGACTGAAGTATTTTTTCATAAACAGAGAGAGATCAAACATCAAAACAAATTTTTTATCTCAAATTTCTATTTTTTATTATTTTTCTTAAATCTAAACAAAATTGAACCTCATTAACCTTGACTGTTATTAAAAGGGTAATAATCCCACCAGTGGTCTATTGTTCGTATACAGAACACAAAATTTCTCTCTCTGATTATTGGAAATTGTATGGAGTGTTCGTTCATTTCCTACCTCTCTCCATTAGAAGCAAAACCACATATGACTGTCTTTGTCAGATAACGCTTAAAATTTGGACATTTTTGTCTCTTTATCTTTATAAGACAAATAATATAAGAGTTTTTTTTCTAAAATGTATTATTTTTCTTTAACCAAGGACAATAACATAAGAACCTCTGTGTTTGAAAATTTAACGCCTCTATTACTCTCTTTCACATTCAGACTAATATAAGAATGCCTTTTTCTAAATATCTGCTCTTTTCCGCTTTTTTAATAATAAGGATAAGTTTTAATGAGGTTGTTAATTTCGATACCAATAAACGTGTAAATTTGGTGATAAGGGTTGGTTTAATTAAACTTTACTTTTCAGCCAAAAGACCACCTGTGGAGGAAACGGCAAGCTTCTTACAATCCCTTATATCAAGCCACGGACCGAATTACCTAGAAAAGTTATTTGGCAGCAAAGCAAGAGATTCGCTTCAACCTCTGGGTGGTGTTAACAAGGTGGCCATTGCTCTTTCTGGTGAGTCTTTCAATTTTTATTCCATTTTATTGATTTCATTTATAATTTTCTCTGATTTAAAAAAAACCACATTTCTCTATCTCCAATTGGTGATATTTTTACCACATTGTCATAAATTTTAAAATCGTTCGAATTTTTATTCTCGTATAATTTTTTTACGTTTACCTTAAGTTTTAAATATGTTACGTTTTAGTGGAACTTTAAATATTTTGTGTTATATGCGTTGAAAAGTGTTATTATTATTTTTTGTTTCTTTTGTTGGTAAGTACAATTTATTTTTATTTATCTAATTTCATTTTTATTTTACTATTAAGATTTTTTATTTATTTACAGATTACAGACAAAATTCTAGTCTGTTCACGAATATTAAAAATTGTAGTTTGAAAAAATAATATAAAAATAATGGTGAATTTTTATTTTAACAATATCTATATAAAATGCCCAGACAAAGAAATTTCGATAAGAAAATATGATCTAAAATAGGATATCTACTTATGTAAAAATAGAAGATTTCATAGTTGATGAAAATCGATGCATAAAATTTAAACTTAATATTTGTCTTTATAATACCTATGTCTATGTTTAAAATTTCATAATTGTAAATGTTTGCTTTAGACTTTATTTTATTTTTCTTATTCTGCTCTTCAGTTTTATTTTCCCATTGGGATTTATGAGAAACAGGAGAAAGAAACTTTGAATTTAAAATGTAAAATATTCTAGCTCCTCAGTAAATATGGTATATATAAGAACATTGTTGATTTATTAAAATAACACTCTTCATATTGAAAAGATTTAAAAATAATAATTTTGTATTATGTTTTTATTTGATTCTACTTTATAATTTTTTATATTATTCTAGTTAAACAATTTTTTTCTTTTCTTGGATAAGTTTATTCATGCAATAAATGATTATAGGAAAGCTTCCAATTAAATTTTTTTGCTTCAATGTTCGAAGTGACTAAGAGCTTTTGTTATATATTACAAATAACAAGAAAAAGGTAAAAATTAACCTTTCCTGAATCGTTTAAACTGTTTTTTACATTACATTTTAGTAAGAACAAAATTGTGTCTAGAATCTCAGACGATTGAAGACTTTGGAGCAGCGTTACATCTGATGCGATCGGATTTGGAGTACTTACGGTCAGTCTTCATGGCAGTGGAAAATGGCGACCTTGGAATGTTAAAGTCCCTCGGGATAAAGGACTCTGAGCTGGGTGACGTCAAATTTTTCTTGGAGAAGCTCGTCAACACTGGCTTCCTCGACTGAATGTCAATCACATTCACCCGGCTCCGGATCAACACCACTGTCTCCTTCAATCTGATGGAAAAATTTCTTCTGCATCACAAACAAAATTCGGCTAATTGGAATTGGAAAATAATAATTCGACAAATCAAGAAATAATCTACCTCAGTGAAAACTATAATTTAAAATTAGAAATAAAAAAAAGTGATTTCATTTATTTCAGGAGTACAGTGTTGGGGCAAAAGAAAAATTATCAATCGGACCTCTCCACAATTTGATCATCAGTTGAAACTTTTCAAAATTTAAATATTCAAAATTAATGGATTCTCCTTCTGAAGACGAAAGATTGCTATGCTCAAGGACTACTCTAATGGACGCGAATTTTTAATCACTTACAACATTCGTATATCTCGTGTAGTTAACTTTCCGCATTTTTGCATGAAAAAAAAGTAATTTTACAAGAAGAGGGATTTGGGGTAATATTATAATTATATAACTAAGCAATGCGATGCCTAAGACGATAGTGAAAGATGAAAAAAGAAAGATAAAACATATATTGCAACTTAATCCCCACCGAGATTGCATCTCACAGTGGGACATTGAACAGATTTATTGTTCTTAAGTGACACAGTTCACCTACAATCGATAATCTCTCCTGCAACGGTGAGAGGTTTGTGACAATCTCCTATACGGGAAACGAGGGATCTTCGAGGAAGTGGTTTCCTCAATAATTCAGAATAAATCAATGAACTTTCTAAATATTCTGGGTAACATGAAATATCTCTCGAATGTTTTCCGCAATAAATCGACAGGAGCTTTACCAAGGGTAAAAATTATTTGTCTCCTGACGAAAGATTTCGAAGATTTTTATCGTCGCTTAGCGTCTTCAAGAGTCGTGCCTCGTTCTCGCTTACTGCGAGGGTTGCTTTCAAGAGTCAATTTTAACGAGCTTTCCTATCAAAATACTTTCTTTTGACTTGAATGTTTTTCTCCTATTTTTTTCCTAACTCAACCGTCACTCCACTAACAAATTGAACTAATGACTTTGGGAGTGACAATTTTCCCTAGTGATTTTATTTTACCCAGTGATTTAATATCAGTGCAAACTTTAACGTGGAATATTGATTTATAAAATAGAATTGTCCTAGTTATTTACTCTACCGTTGGTCAACGAAACAGACTGATCTTCTGATCAAAGAACAGGTGTTTCGATTTAGAAAAAAAGCTTTGATGATCAAGCTTTAACTTTGACAATCATTGTAAATTGCTATACCTTGAATTGAGTTTTTGACTCTTCTATCGATGTCGACTCACTGACATATCGCCGAGATAAAATCGTCGATTTAAAAAGATCGTTGACAGGACAAATCAACGATCTAGGGTCAAAAGGCCAAGGATTGCAGATAGCAATCTTATTAAAATAACCAGTCCACCCATGAAGACATATCATAGTTCTATTATAAAGGCCTGATACGCGATTGTATCGCAGCCTCGATTCAAAATAAACTTATACGCGTATCTCGTTATAAATAATGAATACATATCACTAATATTATTATACGAAAATGAAAAATTCGTATTCTGTTGTATACATAATTCTACTGATACTCATTAAATCACTCGTTACTCATTTCGCGAGAGAGATTATTTCCTAAATAATTAAAGTGGTCTTTTGAATCGGATTTTGTGAATTTCTACATCTCCTCTTGTTTAAGCAGAAATAAACAACAGTTGTTGGAAATTTTCTTTGTAATTAAATTCATTTGAAAGACCCTTTGTGAATTAAAAATGAAAGGAAAAGAAATAGGCTTAAATGCCAGAAATGAAAAATTCTCTGAAGTGAGACTTCCGCTTTTGGATAAAAATGAATTGCATTCTCTCATTAAATGTTGAGAGGTCATAAATTCAAGTGAATTTTGTCAAGGCTTTTTAAATGAGCGAGTGAATTTTTGAGTATTTTTTTTTTTTTTTGAGGAAAAGAGGGATATTTCCGTATTTAATCGACGGTCTCTGTTGAGACTTGAAAGAAATACATTTATCAGATGATAGATGTTATTTTGCTATAATATAAAAGGGCTCTCTTAAGCCACTTATATATGTGTGTAATCAGAAGAGAGATTATTACGATTATTAATATTATTATTAAAATTATTGTCTGGAATAAGAATGTAGCGAAACTAGAAACTCTGAAAATATGGTATTTTGTGTAACAATTTACAACCATAATGAATCATAGACAAAAGAGTCACCATTTTTTGCTACATGAAAAAATTTAGAGTTTTTTTTAGAAAATGGAAAATATGTTTGAATATCATTAATAATTTTATCCCTACAGATTTTTATTGTTCGTTATAAGGATACAATTTTATTTTTTAAATGCCCAGGGTGATTGTTAATATTATTAAACATTTTTATTATTATTAAATACTGTTTTGTTTTTCAAAGTCTTCAGGGGATACGTGGAAGTTCTCATAATCCAAAATAGGGCCTTTGGCTTATGACAAATATGAAAGTGTGGACATAGATTCAAAATAGGGTATAAGTTTTTTCATTATTTCAAAAAAAATGTTCAAAAAAACACAAAAAAATCATTAAGTGTAAGGATAAATGATAAGTAATTAAATACGGAGAAAGTAAAGAATCTATTTTCTCAATTTTATAGATTACTTCCAAGTAAGCCATAAAGACGGAGAGATAAACAATTTATTTAATTAATTTAAATTTATTAAATATGTTTTCTGGAGAATATACGTGCAAATTTGATAAAAACGTTCAGTTCAAAGTCGTTATAATTGATACATTAATAATTTGTTTTCAATCATTTTTTTTTTTAATTTTAAAAAATTATACTTAACATTTTATTACAAATATTCAATAATTTTTCCATATTGTTTTCTCCATTTATTTTTGAACTGAAGCTAAAGGAATTGCTGTTACTATGATAGTACGTTATATAGATTACACAAAAATTTTACATTTATATGGAATATACACCTATAGTTCATTAAATTAAATACTATTTAAAACTTTAAGCTTATATATTTACAAAATGACTTGCTTCGCCGAATTTGAAAACATGTATAATGGAGAATATCGAATGAAATAATTGGAAAATTGTTTGATTTTCAGTTGAAAATGATGTCATTTTATACTTTGCAGTTATATTTTATATGTCATTGTTAAAAAACTTCTATAATATTTTTTATTTTAAAATTTAAATTTGTTAAGAATGTATTTTACATTTTATTTCCTCAAATTGATGCAATCACTTCTTCAATGCAAAATGAAAATTTGATTTTGGATATATAATATATATAAAAGTGAATATTCTCCGAATAATCAATTAATTGAATTACTTCTTTGAATTTATTCTGGATGTTTGAAATTGATAATATATAATTAGAGTAACAAGATGAAAGCTTGTTGTTAGAGTAATTGCATTTAAAGTTTAATAGAAAAAGGTATACAATCACTTTTTTCCGTTTTGCACAAAGCAGAAAATTTTTTGCTATTTCTAAGTGTGATAACTATGTACATATCATACAAATACGATGAATTGTGATTAAGCGATTAGTTTTAAAATTTATGCAATCCTATATACAATACAAATATGTTTATATGTGTGTCTTATTACGTGCATTGTATACACACGAATGAGTGTTAGTGTGTATATAATACACTTTTTATCCTCTCTATATTTAAATTAGTCAAAAATTAAAAAAAAAAAAACAAGAAAAAAAACGAAAAAAAAAATATCATTTTTTGACCAATAGTAATTTTTTAAAGCAAATTTTGAGTGATAATAATTTTTCTGATTTAAATTTAGAGTGGTTAGTAATTTCATAATGAAACGAGACTATAAAAATATCTTATGAAAACACTCAGAGAAAATGATTTTCTGATTATATAAACGAACACCTTATCTGCGATTTCTTATTGTTTAATTAAAAAAATGCTTCTCGCCTTATGAAAATGGAAAAGAACTTTACAGGTATGTTTGTTGTGTTCAAGAGATAAGAAGATAATTAAATAATTTTGAGCATTGTCTTTAAAAGTGCAATCAAATTTTAATTAGTATACAAAGTTAAAGTTAAGTAGTTAATTTCAAGAAAGATTTTTTTAAAAAATAAAAGAAATTCGTAAAAGATATTATAAATAATATTTTAAAACATTTCTAAATTAATTTAATGGAATAGCAGGGAATTTAATTAATTTGTTTCTTAATGTACTTATGTGAAATTATTCTATTTCCAGTCGCTTTACTTCAGGGAAAATGGAAATGAATTGTTAATTTGTTTTAATGGACGTGAAAAGAATTAGTGTTTCATATTAGATAAAATCGCAGAAAATAAAATACTGAGTGTTTCTAAGATAATTTATGAAATACTACCAATAATATTTGACGAAATTTAAGATTTTTTTTAAAAAGCAACTACAGCAGTTGCTGTTTTACCTTTCACTCCAAAAAGCTATAATTGACTGATCAATTATTAAAAGCTTTTGGATGATTAAAGTTCAATGTTAATAATAATTCGTTCGTGAATACGAGTATAATAAATTTAATTCCATACTTTCCATTAAACTTTTCTTAAATTAATGCTTATTTCTATTTGATTTTAATTGAAATTTATTATAAATTATTTTATTGAAGGTTTTGCGATATTTTTTTATTTATAGATTTTTTTTCTAATAATTCCTGAAAGCCTAATTAACAATCGTGTAGTACAAAAACGATAAAAATAATAAGAACGTTATTTTGTATAAGTAAATTTTTTTGTCAGATTAGTCTTTATTAAAATTACGTTATTTGAAAAAATACATTCGACAATCTAAATACATTACTAAAATAGTATTGTATTGAAATTCAATTATTATATTAATGTTTAATTATAACTTTTATTGAAAAATTTGTCAAGGACTAATCAAAATCTTAAAAAATGTACCTAATATTTTTTGTATTTTAAAATTATGTTACAAACCTTTTTGTATTGTAAAAGTATTTGATTTATTTCGTGTAACATTTGTTAATAATTATTTTTAAAAATAAATTAATTCCATTGTTGACTACATTACCCAATAAGTTATGTAAACTCCGTTTCTTTTTGAATACAAGTGCTGAAAAAAGAGGGTATTGCGTTGTATTGATTTTATCCTAGAAAATTTTACTTACATGATGATGTTGAATTGTAAATGTGATTGAGCAGATTTATAAGGACTTTAGAAATCGTTTGTTATCTGAGAATATGGGGTTCATGGGAAAACTATTTGCATCTAAATTGACAAATTACACTGTTTAATTTTATACCATATAAAATAATTTTCATTGATATAGAAATTTGTATATAAATAAATTATATTATTTATTTGTAGTCAGTAATATTATTTATTGTTTTCAGTAGCGAATTTTAGAATATCTTGTTGTTTATTAAAATATAGGTGAATTATTTGTATGAAAAACCACTTTTAAAATAAAATAAACATAAATTTTTTTTTTTAATGGTAGTTTATTAATATAAGCAACTAATTACATTGTATAAATGTCATTATATTTCATTTTATGTTCTTAATTGATTAAATGTTTAGTTTTTTTAAATTAGTTTTAAAAATTAATTTTAAAATTAGTTTCAAATATCCCCTGTAGATGGAGTCAGTCCAAGTTTCCAAAGAAAAGTCTTTCTATGTATTACAACGTTCTAGGTTTACAGTCGCGACGACGCAGCAGACGATTTTTAAATTAAGTTTTGAGCGGTTGGAAAACTTTTTAAAAAGTTTTGTAAATAGTGCAGTGTTGTTGATTTTTGAATGCTTAAGAAGAGAATAATATGGAATTTTTTAAGTTAAAACTCTTAAAATAATTCTGTATATTACATATCTACTAAAAATCATAGTTACAATGAATAAAACCCTGTCTCAGTTACTTTACGTCTGTAGAGATGAACAACGTACAATTCATCAGGATTATAATAATACTGATTTTTTGAAAATTGATACTAATGATTCTGTTGAAAAATTAAAAACTGATATGAAAAATTTCATGAACTCACAAAATGTTCATACTAGTGTTGTCGTATATGCAAGTATCAACAAAATTCTCGCTACATGCTCATTATTGGTAATTATTTACTTAAAATGTATAATTTATATAAATATTCATGTCAAAGAAGTAAATCTTGGTCTTCAATGTTTAAACATAAATTTCTTCTATTTGTTTTTTAATAATATGACCTATTGTTCTGTCATGTTTTGTATGTTTTGTTAATTTATCTGGAACATAACCTATTATTATTTTAAATTTTAGACTTTAATTACTGTATTTTTAATTAATAAAATTTTTTCATATGTTTAGAGAGGAGATTCAGATAAAGCTACGTATTACTTAGTAGAAACCCATGCTAGTAGTCTTCGACAAAGTGTTGTAGTTAGATTTCATAAAACAAAAACACGTAACAAATATCAGTTGAAACCTTCTATTTCCGGATTAGGTACTGATTATTTGCAATATAACATGAGTAATTGTTTAGATTATAAATCTTTACAAGAAAAACTTGCAGATCTGCCACCTGGTAAATATATAAAATTCATTACAAATCATCTAATTACTGTAATATGTATTATAGTTATATTATAGATAATGTTTGACAAAGTATACATTTTTTCGCAGAATGGTATGTACTTCAAGTTACAGTTCAACATGAGAATTTAGATCATTACAAGTACAATGAATGCACAGGTAATTTCCTTTACACTTTACGTAAAACACATCCAATACATATCAGTATTCTTCCCACTGGGCCTAGTGCTATCGAACCTTTTTGTTTGACGTTACCAAAGCCCACGACAAATGACAACTTTGATTTACGTAGAAACATAGAATCAATATTGAATAAAAACAAATCTGACTTGTCGAATAGTTATTCTAATCGAAAGCTCTATTGGGAGATGCGTCATCGACAAGATGCTCAAATGAAGGTAAAAACCGGTCTAAAGCTAAACTTATTGAATAATAAAATTTTTATATTCTTTAATTTCTAAAGATTTATTATAGGCTGCTGTAACTGCATTAGAAAAAACATGGTTAAGAGAATGGAGAATTCTTTTCCTTGCGGATCCATTAGAAAATTTAAGTTGTGTAGAAAATGCACATAAAATGATAGATAAACTTATTAACGACTCTAGTTATTCGTGAGTTAATTTTTAATAACTAGATAATGTCAAGTTATTGTAGATAAAAATTTATTTTAAGTTTATAAATTTAAGGAATGATTTTAATTTAATTTAGCAAAGAAATTTCAACTAGTACTCGATGGTTATTAAAAAAAGTAACAACGTGCGCAACATATTTATCAAAGGAAGAATGTGCAAGGGCAATAAAGTTTCTCTTGCCAAAACAACAAAAACTTGCAAAACAAGTTATGCTATCTATTCAAGGATTATCGAGTGAAATAGAAAAAATAAAACTTGTGAAAAGGAAAACTCTTATTTTAATTATAGATGAAGTATGCATTAATTATTACCTACTTTAAATTATAATTTTCTCGTTTCTACAAAATATTTAATTCTTTTTGTGTTAGAATTTAGATTATATACCTTTCGAGGCAATGGAAATTTTGAAATATCAACCTGTTACTCGATTTCCATCTATTCACTTTACTTACGCTTTATTCATGGAAAATCGAGATTCAATTGTCAATGGTTGTAAAGTTGTAGAAATATCAAAAGACATCGGTTCTTTCATCGTGAATCCTTCTTGTGATCTTCTTAAAATGGAAACAAGATTAAAAGCTTTTATAGACTACTGGCTTCCTAATTGGAAAGGATTATATGGAAAGGAACCAGATAATAAACGTTTTGAAAATGCTCTAGTCCATCATGATATTTTAATGTAAGATTTTCAGAGGTGAAAACTGGAAATGGTAATTATTTAAAGTATTGACGTATATTTATTGAATGTGTTTTATTATAGGTATGCTGGTCATGGAAGTGGTATTCAGTACTTGTATGTAGAAGAAATTGAAAGACTTCGAGTAAAAGCAATTGTCTTACTTTTTGGATGTAGTAGTTTGAAACTGACTCCCGTTGGAGGTCGTCAGCCACCTTTTGGCGTTTCTAATCAATATTTAGCCGCTTGCAGGTGATAATTTCTTAAACTCAAAAAGCAAGCAAGTACAATCATAGGAATGAGACAAAAAACACAAGCAATCAAACATATTTTGAATATTAATAATATTTAATCTTATACTTTTAAGAAATTTTATTAAGATATTATTCTAAATGATATTTTTAGCCCTTGCAATTTGGGGATGCTTTGGGAAGTTACTGATGGAGATTGTGATAAATTGACAGCAAGATTCATGAGTGAATGGATTCCAAGTGAGAGGAAAGAACCATGGACTTCTGTAGATTTAGTTAAATGGGAAAGTGGTAATTTAGGTTTGTATAAATTTTTAGTATTTACAAAAATGTCTTCAATTTATATATTTTTTTTTTTAATTTATTTATTTACTTATTTTAAAGTCTTTACAATTGTTTCCTTTTCAGTTTTTAATAAAAAACTTAAAAAACCTGAACCAAATGAATTTGAAATGCTAAGAGCAATTGCAAAGTCAAAAGATACGTGCTTGCAATTTATGACCGCAGCAGCTACAATAGTTCGAGGATTGCCAATAATATTAAAACAAGTTTAAATGTGTAGTTTTTTCACGAGGTGTGTGTAAATACGATTTATATTTATAATATACAAACATTTTTTTCTAAATGAATTCAATATAATAGGAAATTTTCCTATTTAAAATGTTTATTTTTTATCAATTTATAAAATTAAAAAATTAAAATTAGAACTTTTTATAAAGTAATTAAAATGAAGTAATTTGTGTAATGAAATAAATTATTATGTAATGAAATAAATGTAATGTATAATTTAGAAAAAGTATTACTTCCGTGAAGAAAGAGAATTGGATGTCGTATTTAAATAATTTTTATTTGATTTAACTAAACATTTTTGGTGTAGTCAGTAAGAAGTAAATGGAGCATAGCAAGCTTAATAAGAGTTTGAGATAATAGTTGCGATATACCATATAGTAATTTCAACTTGTCACGCACAGAATTTTACACATGTATAATTCAAGTCACACTTGTCGAATATGTTATTATTTTATTGCTATACAATAGATCTCAATATTTTTACATTTGTTAAGTGTATATTTAGGAATTCACGATCCTGCTTGAGAGCTGTTAAAGCTATTAAAGCATTATGATTGAGTAAATTACAATAATTTAATTTAATTCAATGTGAAACACAATTTTTTCGCTTAATTTGATTATAGTAGCGAGGATTCTCACGCCAAACTTCTTTTTCTCTTTCTCTCTCTCTTTCTCTCTTCTTAAAATCTTTTTTTTTTTGTAATTATATAGTATATTTACAAAATCAGAAACCTAGTTCTAATATTTTATTATATGTTGCAGTCTTTTGCGTCACATTGAATTCGTGAATTAAATAATACATTTTATTCATACGCAAAGGGGCAAACGATAAAAATTGTAAAAAAAATTTATATCCTCAGCACAAATTACGTAAAATTCATACATTACTATATTCGTAAATGATATATATTTGTTTTGAAAATTTTTTAGTAAATGTATATGTACCAATTGTTAAAAAAAATACTTTACTCAAAAGTTAAAATAAAAAAAAACTTCGATATGCAGAGAATATACGCTTGGCCGGAAAATGATTCTGAAGTACGTGTAAATAAATGTCCGCAAAATTAGATGGATTTTGAATTTTTTTTTTCTTTTTTTTGCGGACATGTAGTGAAATTAAGGATCGTTTGCCAAAGTAGTATCAACTCTTGTCAGAAATACAAGAATGAAAGCCAGAAAAAACAGTTTTCGGGGTGTTTCGATATAAAAATAGGTTTTATTTTAACCTTAGATATTTGGAAAACTGCTTTTAAATAAGACCATTAATTACAAAATCTTGCAAAGTGATTAATATTTTAATTATTATTATTAATATTATTTTTATTATTATTAATGTTAAATATTGAAAAGAGTGAGTTAAACTACTTAGGCATCGAGACCTTTGTCAATTGTCACAATCAGATATGAATGATTGCATAAATACATAAGTGCAAAAGATACAAAACATCATTTAGCTCTTAATTTTCATTATATCTCGCTATACCTCTTGTTACATCGCTTGGTTGTTTGTTTTCAATAGTCATTAATAATTAATGCGATAAATTTATGTTACATTTTAATTCACTTCAATATACTCATCAGTTTAAACATTAACGTACGAATAATGGAAGACTTAGTAGTATCCAGGGACACTTTAAAAGGATTTTATTCGACATTCAGCTCATAGTTTTTTTTTTTTTTTTTTT
>JUFY01033523.1:62862-126885 GCA_001855655.1 Leptopilina clavipes
TATCACTTTGGTAAGAAGGTGAATTTGTTTTCGAAGAGTTGTCAACGATATATTTGATAATAATTTTATTATTAACGATCGAGACAATTTAAGACATCATGAAAAACTTCGACATTTTTGAAACACTGGAAGCCACCGTTACATTTATTTTTTATGTTTTGTTTTTTGTCATTTCAATAATTATATAGAATTCTGATATGGTAATAATTATGTTTTCTTTTTCTGTTAAAAACCATAAATAGTAAATATACTAACCATGGATAATAAATATTAGTGTCAAGGACTCGACATTTTTTTTTTTTTTTTTTAATTTTTCAAGGACGATGAGAATGTTGACGGCGATGATTAACACTTTGATGCTGTTAATGGGAAATAGTAAAAGATATATAAATTGTAATTATGAAACTCGATAATAAATGTGATAATGATAACAACAGTAACGTTAAATACTATAATATTCTAAGTACTGAGACTTTGGAGTCTGTACAAATTTTAATATTGTGTATTGTCTGTAAGGTTCGTAATTTTTCTCATTTTTCAACAATAATATGCATCTAATGGTATATTTTATACAATAATAGAATTTCTTATGTTTTTTTTTATCATAAGATAATAGATAATACCTAAAGATTTTTGCATTTTAGCATCGCACCGTCTTTCATGTTCAAGGGCCTGATATTATTTTCAACTTTACACCCTCATCGATCGATTGCTCCAAAAAATGAGGAAAGGATCGATCTTTTAATTTTCAAATGCTAATAGTTTACTTGTGCGGTACCTAACGATGGGAAGAAATTTTAGAAGCTCGAAACTCATCTCTTGAAGATTTTTCCCTAAGCTTTCTTCTTCTTCTTCTTCTTCTTTTTTACTATAAGTTTCATTTTCCCTAAGCTTTCAACTTATTCCTTTAATACTGTGTGTTTTTAGGCTTTCCTGAAACCTTGTGAGTGAGCAACTACTCCTTGGACTCTTTTTTTGTTAAAAATTCAAGTTTGCTTACTAGACAACGAAAAATTTACATTAATATTTTACAAGGTTTCCTTTTTCTCCAGTGTCTTGCTCGAAGCACTTGAGTGGCCCTAAATTTCATTAGAAGGAGGAAAAGAAAGTTTAAGAAAAATGAACTTTAATTTTTTCTATAATTAACAATTTCTATAATTTTAATTTCTTTCTATAAATTCAAAGATACTGATAAATTATTGTCATATAAGACTATTATAATACTATTGTCTATATTTATCGACTATTATTTTTCTTTTAAACAGAAGATAAATTTATTGATTTCTTTCTCTCCTTCTTTAAAAATTTGCCGAGAGCAAATTTTTTTTAAATCTATCATATCATTATAGCCAATTTGAATTGACGATTTTTATATTGTTTTTTTCTTTTCAAAATCGGAACAGTTGTTGCGAGTGAAACAAAAGAATTTTGTTCACGTAAATGTGAGATGTTAACTCATTGTCGTTAAAAGAGGTACTTTTCAAGTATTCTCGATTAAGCGCACACGTGGGACTCTTTCTTTACATGTTAATTATTTATTATTATTTTTCTTTAGGATTTTTAGTCTTACGCCAAACGATAGGCAAAATCATATTCGAAGGCACCTGTGTTATTCAATGCAATATAACTGTCAGTTCACAAACGTATGGTTGATTCGCTGATGCACCAAAAGACGGAAGATTTTTAATTTTCCATCGCATAAAAATACGTGAAATTGTAACGAGTATCTTTTTTATATCTGTACGAAAAGAAATACTCTTGAAATTTACAAAGGCTACGATATTATCAGTTTGTGCTTTCGTTATGTTTTTTTTCCTCTTTCTTTTAATATTTCTGCTGTTTAGAGTGAAAAACTGAGACACTAGATTGTAAATTGAATTGTGATCTAATCACAAATTCGTGATACTTAAAATTCTAGGCGATTTGCACGCAACTACATCGAGATTCTATTACTCGAAACAATAATATAACCTTTGCCGACTCAATGTGCAAGCAGCACTTTGAAAAAATTAAACACCAATCGAAAATTACGATGGTCTAATAGTTTTAGATAATTAATACATATTGTTTTTTCTTTTCAGATCTGAATCTGCTATGAACTTTCAGCAGGACAGGTGACAACGATGAAACAAGATATTAAAACATTTAAATTTAAGAATCTATTGGCTGCCAGCGCCAGGATTAATTTAAAGACATCTGCATCATTTCGGTAAGTAACTTTTGTTTTCTATTCTTCTTCAAATGGAGAACGAGTCTTTCCTTCTTTTGTCAAGTCACTTGGCAGGAGTTGAGAAAAATCCCGTTATTTTTGGAAGAACTCGACACGAGAAGAATCTTTAATTGTTAGTAACATTTTATATAAATATAACTGGAGCTAATTTTTTCTCAAAGAGAATAGATGACAAATGCCCTACTTTCAAATGAAAACAATAGTGTTAAAGAAAAATTTTGATTCTTGATCTTCATTTTAGTTAAGATTCTTATGTATAACAAAGAATTCCAGCTAATGATTCGTTAGATGCAACTTTCGTTTTAACTCTTGAGGATTATCTTTTCTTTTCTTTTTTTTATATATATATAAAAATGATTAAATTTCCTGGGTGAAATAAGGAAATATATAATCGAGTCTCCATTGCAACCTTTTAAAGAGGAACTGCGCTTCCAATTACAGCGAGATCCTCATCTATCTCGATTAATTTGTGCGTTCATTGGAGGCGTGGGTATTTCTCACCTTTCTTTTTCTTTGAATTCCGTTTTTCGAAATTACTCTTAAGTAAACGGAATTAAATAACATAGATTTTAGCAAAACACTATAAGTATTTGCAAAAATTGAATGTTACTTGTATTAAAATATAGGCGAGTATTTATGGAGCTCGCATTACAAAAAAACATTTAAAATTGCTTATTTCGATGTGTAAAGAGTCACGTAAAATGGATTATTATCGTTGCGAAGATTAGGCCCATGGAGAGACTTAATTTATTCGTTCCACCGCAGAATTTAATTTCCATTTCTTCGGGATGATAATTTATACACTTCCCTGGTCTGCGACGATATAAACGTTCTCTACGAGCACTACATGCTCCGGATTCTATTAAAACTTCGATAGGCCTGATACTGAGCTTCTTACTTAGGCAAGGACAGAGGGTGTCAACCACTAGCAGGATTAGATTTGTGTGTTGTATTTTTTGGACGCTGAAAGGCCTGTGAAACATATTTCCAATTAAAAATTTCCATTCCTCAATTAACAATTGTTTGTTCAAGTTAGAAATTGGTGGAATATTAAAAATACTTTACCTCTCACATCCTGACTGATGACAATTGGTTAATTTTCCCTTTAATGGATTGCTCTGTCCACTCGTATTGAGTCTTTCAGGTTGTAAAATATAAAGATCTGTTCTTTTCTCACAGGCTCGAAATTTGTGATATTGAGCTGAAGTACTGTGGGCTAATGCAGGCGTTACGACATGCGGTGCAACCGCAGGATATTGTTCATTCTCAACGTGTGGCTCCTCTGTTAAATCTGGAGGATAGGCCTCATTATCTGAAAAAGCTAATCAAAGTCGTACATAAGTATCCTCTAAATTAAAAGTCGTCAATAACATTTTGAATTCTGTCATAAATTATTAGTTACCAGCTTCGAAATCCGCGTAGGCCAAAATTGGTTGCCATAGGTCTTGTAAATTTAGGTTCCAAGTTAATGTCCAAAGTGTGCTACCCAAGGAAGCTATCATCTTGAAAATGGATTGAGAAATTCCTTTGGGTGCTGCAGATACCTGAGATGTCTGCGGTGAACAAGCTCCTTGGTAATCGACTATTGTTAATTTCCTAAAATTCGAAAATATTAATTATTATTTATAATGATAATTAGTAGAAATAATTATACATTATCATTGAATATTTAGTGTTACCTAAATATTTTGTCCTGTACCAAAGAGTCCATAATAGTTCCATCAATTTCACCAAAGAATTTTCCAGTGTGCTCGTGTTTTTCACTAATTATGATGAAGCCATTATTATCCAAAATGTAGCAATCCAATTCTTCAGAGGCACATGTTTTTTTACATCCAGACATTCCAGAGCACTAAAATAAAATTTTTGTTTTTTTATTCATTTCAATTCTAATGAAAGATGATTTCAAAAATTGGTTAAAGAATAATAACAACAAAAATGATTCGTTATTTTTCTATATATATTTTGTTCATTCTATTTTGTGATTTTCGTTCCCTTTTTTAACTTTTTAAAGTTCTTTCCTGGTATTAGTGCTTACCGTTGACGTAATGTTACCGAAATGCGCCGCCAAAGATGAGTGATGAAACTGCAATCCCACTACTGCTGCCGGCGCTTTATTTTGTCGTCCTTTACTTTCAACAAATATAGAGTGCGTCGCAGTGACAAGAGGTTTCGGATTTTCAGCTTTAAGGGAAATATTAACTTATATGAAAACTCAAAAATTAATTTCTTCATAGTCATTGTTTTTTGAAGTATGTAAAAAGATTCAGTTTAGATATTCGATATTTTTCCACTCTCTACTTCTTGTAATTATTTTTTTTTATTAATAATAATTAATTTTTTACACACCAGCATCAAATGGTACACTGAAGACAAAACTTTCATCTTCCACAGAATGTTGATCAACTGCTCTTTTGTACCAACTACTATCCATTGCTCTTCTATTTGTCTCGGCAAAATGCCTAATTAAAAGAAAATTATGTCAGTGAATCTTTAAAAATTAGATATCTCTTTTATTAATTATTAAATCATTAAGTAGTTACGGTTCTTCAATGGGTTCTCCATTTTGTTGATGCTCGTGCCATCGAAACAGTCCACTTCTAGTGGAAATAAAACTTCGAGCAACGACAAATTTTCCCTTCCCCTTGCTGAAAACAAATCTCAAGTTAACATTGATTCTCTCGAATATTTTCAATAAATTTTATGCTAATAATGGACTATTTTCACTTAAAATGTGTTTAATGTTGAGATTCAAAATGTAAACAAAATTTGAAATCAACAAAAGTTTAAATAAATTTTTGTTTTGAAGATACCTTATTAAAAAAGAAACAAAAAGAAATATTTCGACTTGAAAAATTAATTTTTCATGAAAAAATGAAAAATTTATTAATATGTTTGTTTTTAAATACATTTTTATAAAAAAAATACACTTTACCCATTTCCAGAAACAACAATTTATAAATATTTTTTCCAATTATTATTTAGTAAATCGGGATTCCATTTTTCAATTAATTACATAATCCTAAATACTCACCGCCGTTTTAAAACCTAAAGAGTAAATTAGTAGATGATAGAAATCCCATTTACTATAAATAATTGATTCTTTATCTTTTCTTTTAAAATTAACGAATTTACTATCTGCAAAATGTTCTAACATTTTGTTGTTAATGGAATATTTTCAATTACCTGTATACATATAATGAAACACATCAGATTCACTTTTTTTTAATTAACATAAAATTCTTTAATATTAATGGAATATAACACTCGAAAATATTCTTTTAAAATATATAACTCTTCTGATATATTTCATATAAAAAGTGAAATTGAATGATTTATGAATATTTGATCGTTAAGAGGAACAAATGACATCGTTAAAAGACACATTACCGTGCAATACTTGCGAGTGAGTTTTAAACAAAATAGCTGTGCATAATTATTACCTTTCCAGAACAGCCATCAGTATGGCAATTGGGCTGGCGGTGAAGACACACAATAATCATATAATAAAATATACACCAAAATATAACAGTGTAAATAAAAGGGACGTTGTGCATATATAGTGCAGTGTGTCAAAAAAGCAGTGATATTTCCATAAGAAGATTATGTTTACATGATTTCTCTCTTTTCTCCTTAGAAAAAATATTCTTTTTAAAAACTCTTTAAAATATTGCAAATTCTTTCTCTACTTGTGAAAAAAATATAAAGAATTTTTGTAATGATTTCGAAAAAATTGGTAGCTTGTCACTTACATATTTATAAAATGGATTATTGGTGTAAGATTGGATTTTTTCTTTTATTTAATTTTGGATCTAATATATTATATGAAAAGTATCAGGTGACAAGAAAGCAATAACTGGTGGTGCATTGCATTCTTCTCCCATTTTCACTGTATGGGCAATTGAATAGGTGCTAAGTGACTATTAAAAGTAAACTAGGAAAGTGCTTTGTGCATTACTGGTGCTTAGGTTTGTTTTCGTTTTGTCTTACGGGCGTGCCAAAAAAATGTTTTGCAACACTTACTTCAAATTCTCTTCCTTATGCAAAGACTTTTCACTTTTCTTTTCAAAATCTTGTGTTACTTTAGCATCTAATACCAAAGACTGTATAAGTAACTTGTCACCTAGAAAATAATTTTTTTCACATTAATTTCCTTTCATTTTGTAATTATTATATAGGAAATTTAAATTTCTTGTACAGTACTTACAGTAATATGATTCTTTATCTGGCTTGTTAGATGGTTTAGGATGCGAGCTTTGACTCTTTGGTCGCATTGACATCCATTTCCAACCCGGTTTTTGAGACCGGGATAGAAAATGAAGGACACGTTTTTCTGGGGTGGCAAATTTTTTATCCGAGGCAGAACTATATTCACAATAAATCCAATCTGGATGAACTTTCCAATTTCCTTTAAACAGTTCCGTTACTGAAAAGAAGAAATTCTTGACATTAGTTAAAATAACATTTATTTAAATTAATATAAATTTTATTCATTCACAAAAATAAAATAACATAAAAAATTAAAGGTGGACGAAATGTCAACTTACAATTTAAATTAGTGTGCTTTATTTCGTGCTCAGCATGTAACGCGTACATGCCGTAACCCTCGGGCAATGCCAACCCCAAAGAAAATGGTGTACCTTCAATTTGCTTGTAAAAATATTTATTGTGCCTAATCGTGACCCGTTTCTGGAAAATTGAAAAAAATTATTATTATTATTATTAATATTATTATTGTAAAATGTGGTAAAATGTTAGAAAATCGTATTTATTGATTTTTAGTTAATTTGAACAGAATTAATTGTCCAACTTATTTGATTTCATTTGATTATATGCACTTACCATATCATCATAATGAACTTTCACAGAAAAAGTAGTCTCTCCTTCTTTCTGGTCCACCATTTCGTGTCTCAGCTATAAAAAAGTTATTATTTAATAATTTTGTCCATTAAGTAGTAAGAGAAAGTTTTTAACAAATTTTTTAAATTGATTCAATATTGCTTACATCCAGAAGGAGAGAATCATTCAAGTGATGAGAGGGTCCATCATATTCAGTCAATTCGACTTCTGATAAATCCACACCAATATATTTTGGTTTCAACGTCTCCTCATACTGAAAAGAATTATTTTCATGATTTAAATTTTTAAAAGGCAGTGAAATAAATTTGTAGGTATAAAGAAAATAAACTATATTTTTCAGCAGAAATTATATAAAATACTCACGTCGACATTTCCAGGCTGTAATTATTGTAAAATATAAAAATATTAGAATTTTGTTTCTGCCATTTAATAGTTTTTAAATATATGATAATAGTTAATAATGAGTTGATCAAGTTACCATTGGTCGTAAATCAGGATGATAAAGAACACGACCATTGTTATCAACTATGAAGGAATAACCATTTACTCCCAACTGCAATGAATTAATTTTTCATCATTAAAGTTTTAATTATTCTCAGATCAGAGAATTTTAAGTTAATAGTTTATTAACCTTATATGGTGGAATTAGCTTTTGAATTTCATCAACAGGCACATCAGTTCCAACAATTCCCAATAAATTTGCAGTTTTTTCCTGTAATCGGATTAATTTAAAGATATCAGGAATGCAATAAATAATTTATTTTGAGAAAATAATCAATTTCTAATTACGGAATGATTTCGTCGATCAAGAATAGGGGCTGTCACTGACACCATTAATTGACCTTGATATTCAGCACCAAATCTGCTACTCTGTAAATAATTATTTATGCATTTAATATTTAAAAATATTTGCAGCCATTTCAAATTCTTGTCATTTTGCTATGAGTAGAAATATTCAATTTCATCGTGACAAAACGATGTAACTCTTTCTAAGTTCCGTAAATTAGTAGTAAACAAGTCCACGTGCGATTCCCATACATTTAACATGGGGTTCACACTTACTCTTGTACTTGCACCTATTGTGTACTCTCCATAATATTTTAGAAACAAAAAGTATCCCCACTTTACGTTCTTACGTTAGTTGCTTCTGTCCTCAAATTGGGGTAAAATGATTGGTGGACAATTTTTGCAAATTATCTTCGTGCGTCTCGTTTGATCACGTGATTTTAAAATTTTAATTATCAATTTTCCACAAGTGAGTATTGCCTTCGGGTGTGCGCGCGCGCCTTGGTTGACCACGTGTTTCTAAAATCACCCTCAATTAAATATTTTAATTTCTACAGATGAGTGCTCAATTTTCTTAAACCTGCGATCGAGTTTTAATTTTCTTTTCTTCTGTAAAGTGAAGTAATCTTTAAATATCGGGAGTGTTCGTAATACTTAAAACCGCGATCGCACAAGTTGGCTTTTCCCAGTTTGTTAACACGTGGTTCGAGAGTGCTCGAAATTTCTAAAATCGCGAGTGAGTGTTTTTATGACCCAAAGATGACAAAAGCACGAGTGCAACTTCAGAATGGAGGTCGGGTGCAGGCTGAGATTGACCTCAGTAAGTTTTTATAATTTTTATTTGACCGAAATTTATGTAACCATGTAATGTTCTTATTATTATTATTTTATTATTTATCAATATAATAAGTAAATTTAGAAAATGTATAAATAAATAATCGTTAAAGATTATTGTTTGGAATTAAGAGGTGAAAAATCTTTTATAATAAACAATTGTTTATTATTTATTAATCCTAACAATAGGAAGGCAATAAAACAGATCAATGGAAGGAGTGGAAGTTTTTCAATTTTAAAACTTAAGTTTCCGAAAAAGTTTCTAGAGCATTCAAATTTCAAATAGAAGAGAGACAAAGTATTTGAATAACATACTTTCCCCCCGACGTAGACTGGTGTCCAGTGGATAGGATGATCATGCTGATATAATACCATTGGTCGAGATAGGACTTTTACATATTCAAAAACTTTTGAATTAATTTCCTCTCTGTTAGTTATTCTTGCGTAAAATCCTAGAATTAGAATAACTATTTAATTTTCATTTGTAAAAAAAATTGCATGGATATGTATACATTAAAGAAGTTTCGTTGATTTTCACAGATCTCAATTTTTTTTTTTGAACTTAGTCGCAGAAATTTCAGAATAGATATTATTTAGTTAGTTAATAAAATAGTTTACCTTTGTTGGTGCAAGCCAAGTTGTAAAGGTCAGGACTCTTGTCTCCTCCAATTAAATAGGAAAATATTCTCACAGGTTTATGAGGTTCATTAAACTTTTTTATCAAGTCAGCTGATGGTGCTTCAGTGTTTGAAGTGACCAACATGATCGCCTGATTACATTGGGATCCTTGGCCAGATTTATTATACCTATTCAATAATTCGAAAGCTGCGCTGAAAGCAGCTGTTATATTTACTGGTGAATCTGCTTTTAATGAATTCATTGTCACTTTTAGATCTTTTATATTCTCCGGATTTGCAGGAACTAGACTGTCTTTAAAGCAACGAATAATTTCTTCTGCATTTTCCCCGTATTTATAAATATTGACGTAATCTGCTGGGCCGAGAGATTCTAAAATTGCTTTTGTTGTGCTTATTGCTAAATCTCGAATTTTGCTCGATGATAGACTAGAGCCGTCAACTAAAATGACTAAATCCTTAGGACTCGTTGCTCCTCCAATAAACCAATCAGAAATACGAAAATCGTAAACATCACGAACAGTTTCTGAATTTCTTGGCATTGATACAGTGTCTATTGGTGGCCAAGATATTGCTGATTGAGTGACAAAATAAAGTTGGAATTAATTTGAGAATAAAAACAAGGGAATATTAAAATACATTTTTTTTAAATTTACCAGGAAATCTCCTCAGGAATCCCGCGGTAGCCCCATAATATTGCCAAGAAAGAGTTGGGTCACTTTCATAGTTATTAACGAAAATAGGATTCAAATGTTCGCTCCATTGAATCGCTGCTGCTACATCAGGATCTTTAATAATTAAATTTTTTAATTATTCAACTGCCTGTTTATATTCTATAATTAGTTTTTATAACTAGTTAAAATACATATCATTAAAATTCAGAAACATTGAAGAATCTCTCAAATCTAGAAAACCTTGGATTCAATGCTTGTTAAAATTTTACAAAATTCTTTAAAGATCTTTACTAATTCACCAAAGGTCTGCAAGTAACTCGTAGAAAATTTCTTAAACTTCTATAATGACTCTTGAAATAGTTTGTGCAGTGTCAAAGGACTGATCAAAATCCAATAAAACCCTCCAACTTTTTTAATTTCAAGAAAAGCTTTAAAGTTTTACCGAATTCTCTGTTAAGGAAGAATTTCACTAACGTCAATAGTTGCCACATTGCTTTTACTAAACCGACACAAAATATACTTTTTCCTTAAAAATTTTTATTTTTCTTCAACTTATTTATTGATTTTAAAAGTTTGAGAAAAATATTTACAAAGTAAATGTAAATAAAAAAAAAGTAAGAATTGGTTTTTAATTAAATTGTTTGGAGAATATTAAAATCACCTGTGTCTTTGATGGCTGGGGGTAAAAGGACGGCTGATAGACTAGCATTGACTGCCAAGTGATCAAAGTGACGATTAGGAGTAAGGGACATTTCTCTAGCACCGGACGCCACCTTCCCATCTTCGGTGAATAGATTTAGTCGATGAGATGCATAATACTTGGGAGAGGCGTTTCCTTCCCTTGGAGCTGAGAGTGCAGCCTGCTCGGCACTCTCCATTAACTTCTGTAATGTTATTAAAAAGAGATTGCATAATACCCACGGCAGTTGATGTAAATTTCAAGGGAAAAATATCATTTTCACGCTCTCAACCCTCAAAATTACATACAACAAATTTTATCACGTCCCGTGTGCAAATTACATGGTTTATAATTCTATTGAATCTACATTCAACCACCAAACGATTTGACCTCATACCGTTGAATTCTCAAGATACAAGGACTCGACATTTTGTCGCTCATGCGCCACCTCTAAAATTCAGTTTAGCATAACTTCTAATTCAATTAAACATTATTTTATCTCCTCTACTTTAGATCAGTTTTTTCGTTAGTAACTAAATTTTAGTTCATATGCATAATTTTTGGCAAAAACGTTATGGAAAATGTTGAAATAGAATAAATGAAAGTGCAAGTAATTGAGAAATGTTGAATAATTTCACCTCTTGAAATATATGAAAATTGAAAAAAAAATCAAAGAAACGAAAACGTGGAAGTGAAATGAAAGTACGTTTTATATGAAATGAAGTAATTTTTAGCGAATGAAAATGTGTGGTTCGGAGAACTTTGGCAGTCTATACTCCCTGTGATTTTTCACAAATGTCGATATATGAAACGTGAAGGCTGATAGTCCGGAAGATGAGAAACGTACAATGAACATGAATGAATGAGAATGAATTGAAAGTGATCAGCGCGTATAATAGTATCGACAACGCCAATATATGAGAAGAATATTTCTCTATCGATGAATTTAATATAATCACTCGGTTTTATCGAACATTTTATCCTTGTATCTCATAAATTCTCGAGTATGAATTTTAACCATCTTTCACAAAGCAAACGATTTGAAACATTGTTGACAAAAAATAAAAAATTTTTCAAGTTGAATTAAACATAAATTGTCTGTAAATTAAACTTATTTTTTGATCCAGTGTTTGTCTTGTCGTCTTAGTTTTATACATTAAAATAAAATAAAAATAAAATCAATACATTTTCTCAAAAATAAATGTAAATTGAACAATTAAATAACTGAAGAAAGTATTTACCATAACAGCATTCATCTTGAAATCCATCAAGTTTTTCACTTCACCAGCCATTTCTCGTACAAGCATAAGGCCATCTTTTTTAATTACACTTGCCTTGTCTGAGCCATGACTAGCATAAGCCTGGTAAATTTGTAAAAAAATGTATATTTATTTATTTTTAATGTTTCCTTTCATTAATGCATAACATATACTTTTGGTTAATGTGTCTATCTACTTTAAGGGCTAACAGATGTTGATCCACAAAAATCAACCGTTATCCTCTGGTCGTGTTTATAGCGTTGGATCAATGTCGTTACATAACAGTAAATAGAAAAAAAGTTTACATACGAAATCGAGGACTTTTTTTTGTAAAAACTTTCAGCTTTGTTTTAAATCAGAGATTCAAACTAAACTTTCGTTTCATTTCTACTGAGTAGAAAAATCCGCGAACTTTCCAATAAAACATTCATATATAGTTATTCTCATTATTGATTTACATTATTATTTACTATTTATTCGACGATAGAGAATTTTTACATATTATTTGTTAAAAATTTATTTTTTGAAAATAATTAATAAATATATTGATTAAAAGTTTTGGAAAATAATTCAACATTATAAAATTTTTTAAAAACGGGTTCATTTTACTTTGGATTAGATAGAATATATGGAAAAAAGCGTGTCTCTATTGGGGATGGGATTTTTTCCAATAACTCGTAAAAATATGTTTTTTGAGAAGTATAGATGTTTTCTTACCCGTTTTATTTCGGTCATCTTGGTGACTTGTTTTCCAAACTCCCAAAGGTCTACACCGAACCTCACGGCCCAATTTTTTACTCTGAAAAGATTTTTAATTCTGGTACTTTTGCCAACATTTTTTCTTCCAAACAATTTTATATTTTTCTAAAGAATTTATTTACTTCTATAAAATAAATTTATATTTATTCCTCTACTATAATGTATTTTGTAAAGAATTGATTTTCTCTTTCGTTGTATACTTGTTTCCCAAGTTTTAATTGCAGTTAATTAAAATTTTCGCAATACAATTATATAACCTTCAACTTGGTTAGGATTGAGGAAACTTTAAGTCTCCTTGTCCAAAGCTAATAAGCTTCTTAGAAATTGTGGTTTAAGTGTTTCTTAAACATGAAGATGATACTTTCGCGAGAACAAGGACGAAAATTTCTTTATAGTTTCAAGAAACTTTAAATTGACAATGAAATATATTTAGATTTTGTTCGATGAAAGCCGTTGAAAAATGTATATTTTTTTAAGTGTGAAAGTAGAGTGATGAATAAATTAATTTATTGAATAGAAATTTAAAAAAAGATATAGAATTAGATTGATGTTTCAAAGAGCGAAAAAGCAGTTTCAAATGTTTTATATTTTATTATGCGAAAATATGTAGGTTAGTCAGAAGGACGAAATCAAAGTTAAAAACAAAAATAATTGTTGGTCCAAACAATGGTCTGACTGAATGTAAAGTTATAAAACACTGCATGTGATATCAAAGTTTCAAGTTAATAATTTTATGATAGAAATTATATATTTCTTATAATAGCCCTGTTAAAAACGTTTTTTCTCTTGTCATTTTCATGAATCAAAATATGTAGGTTTAGATAATTGTTTATTTGTAATTTTTAGGAAATCTAATTTTAATTATAATACACAAGATTTAGCGTTAAATGAAGAAGCTTTCCTATTTGGTGTATCTTCTAATGTTTTATTTCATTCTGAACACAATTTTTTTTGTATTTACATGTAGTGTCTATACTAAAACATACCCATTGCCAAGAATAATCGCGCACTGAGAGAGTCTCAGTTTTTATTGCGACTATTCAACCCTCCTACGTTGTTTCATTATTGGCCTAAGGCCAAAAAGTTTGCGTTGAATCAATGAAATATTACATTGCCAACGATATTTATTGATTTAATCAGGGTTATTTTTATCATTTTGAGAAAAAATCCTTGCGGGAAATTGAAAAAATAGCCCTTTAGGGAAACTATATTACAGTCTCACTATACAATATGCTATAAATCATTCTGAAAATATTCGTCTCTTTGACAATATATATTATTTTTAAATCGAAAATCAATTCACAAACAGCGTTGAGAAACATTCGAGAAATAAGAATAAAATATTTATTTAATGAAAAGTAATAAGTTGATTTAATCGTTTGATCAAGTGCTTTTAAATTAATTGAATAATATGTGTATTTAAATAGTAAATATTGTTTTTTATTTTTTTCTAATGATCACGGACAAGAGATTTAAAGAAATATAAAGGGGCCATTCACAAACTATATTACACTCCAGTGGGAGGGGGTCAGGCTATCTGTGATGAACTGTGGTAAAAAACCAATTTGTATGTAACAGAACATGCATGAGATTAGGGGAAGGAGGTCTAGAATGGATGCAAAATAGCGTAACGTAGTTTGTGATCGGCCCCAAAGTGCATATAGAATTTTGTACTTGCTTTGAAATATATTATATGGAAATCGAAACATATTTTTAAAGGTTTAATTTCATAAAGGGTAGTTTATATAAAACTAAAAAATTTTCTTTTTTAAAACATGTAAGTTAAAAGCAACCTAAACATATATTAAAATTTTTAAAAGCAATTTGATTCAAAATAGATGATGTAAAGCAAAAATATAGTTTCAGTGAGACACTTGAATTATAAATCACACAGGGTTTAATGTCATTAATTAAAATTTTAAATCAATTATCGTTTTTCTTAAATTACTTAATCAACTTTAAGAGAACATGCGGACAGAAAAGAATTTAAGATGCCACTTCTCCGAGTGTCGGCGGTCTGACTATTGAAATCACTTTCTACTTGAAACATATAGTTAAAGTTGAAAATGAGCTTAACTGGAACGAAACAATTAATTGACTCATATATGTATATATACATATAGCATTATTTTAACTGAAATAAAATCAGTGAATAACAATTTAATTGCTCTGTAAAGTGAGATTGTTTTAAATTAAATATTTAATTACTTAATTTACATTAATTAGTTACGTAAATTTTATTAATAAAGTGTCATCAAATTTTTAATTAAATCAAATTTGTTATTGGACATTGAATGTTTGTTAATTAAATTCGAAGAATATCCTAGATTAATTAATAGTTGATGATTATTTTTTTTAATAACAATTTATGTATTTGCTTAAAATGGTAATAATTGCGCTAATGAGTTTAGTTTTATTTTCACTATTTATAATTATTATCTAAAATAAATTTTTGCAAAGTATTAAATTTTTCTTCCAGGGAAAATTCTAGTTTTGAAATGATAGAAACTTGCAAAAAGCTCCCACTGTCGTTTCCCGTTTGTACGTCTCTTGCATAAAATTTGTAACCTATTTTACCTAAAGTAGTTTCTTGTACTCGAAAATTTGCTTAATCTTGTACATTTTTTGAGTGCAAAAGTGCCAAATATGAAACATTTGACGCCCTAATTTCTAAGGTGATAAACTGACGATAACGGCATAATGCGTAATTAGCATAATCACGCAATCACGAGCAGACACTCCACGTCGCGGGCACTCGACTAATTATCAGTAACTTCGCCAACCCTTAACTGCTTGTCGGATTTATTGCCGGTTGTAAATGTAAGAGCGAATGAGGCGCAAGAAATTGATAATCGGGGATGCAATCGACCATAAAAGTAAAGTAGAACGACTCAACTATAAAAATAATCGATCGCTTACAAAATGTACAAATGGTTCGAGTCATGCTCTTAAACGCCTGCTTTCATTCAATTATACTACTCACTCGTTATGAGGGATGTCCTCCTCTTGCTGCTTGCTCACTTGCACCCCAACCAAGAGCAAGAATGCAAAATTTAAGCACAATCCTTTCTTCATTGGTCTTCCCATCTTGTTATTCACCGGCAAATTTTCACCACTCGAGCTTATAAGAAACTTCCTCCACCCCCTCTTGGATAACGTCTTCCGGTCGCATCAATCTCAACACGTTATCTCTCCCTCATCGATATCACCTCACTTCCTCTCACAATTTTTCACTCTTTCAAATATTTTCAGCTCTCTATAAATCTTTTCTCCTTTGAAGTAGAGGTTTATTTTATTTGAAATCTCTCTGAAAAATGGAAAAAATGTGCAGCAGTTACGTGATTGCCATTTCGAAGTCAGAGTTCAGCCCGCGAGATTGATATGAGAAAAAGGGAAAAAAGATTGGTAGCAACCCGGCATATCCGTTCCAAGGGAGAGTACCCGCGTATATATCGAAACGTTTTATCGCCTCGTTGAAGGGTGAATTTACGGCGCATGCAAAAGCACCTCGCGCCGATTTCTTGGCGTTTAGGAAAAAAAAATAGTGTATCGATGCTGAGGTCCTGCGCGATGATCCGTCGATGTTTAATATTAGTGCCGCTTGGAACGCGCTAAAGCAGGTACAGGACTACAGGTAAAGGTTCCTATTCCTTGACCATTAATTATATCATCACCTACACCCAAGGTCGCACTCACCCCACTATTCTCTTCCTTCTCGTCGTTCCCCCCTTGCGGAAAGTCACTTTCACAAAATTGCCGAATTGCACAGCATAAAAAGTCGTGTCCCACCCTTGGACTATGTATGAATGTAGGCCTGAGCGGAGAGAGATGAATTTCGCACTAGCTGTTTTCTAATAATTACAACAGAGACACAATAACTGACGAGTTTCGCTGAATGGTGTGCGGTTCGCGAACAGTCGGCACTCGTTCAGCCGCCGTGAATTCGAGATGAGAATTGAAAAACTTGTCGAGTCCTCGACGCGGCAGCGAAACCCAGCCTCGGAATCGAATCACTCTTCCTTATTTTCGACGTGTTTTCCCAAGGAAATCGCGAGAAGAAAATATAACCATCTCGATCGCGACCCTCAGCGCGCGCGCGCATTACTCTTACTACGTCTACAAGCGAACGGGCGTTTTAGGAAATCGAGCTTTTCTGGGGGTGTGGGTGTGCGTGGGGTGAGGCTTGGGCATGCGATGCTAGAGGAAGAGGACGCAAACTCGGCATCATTGATTTAATACACACACAGGGAAGAAACTTACATAGTCTCCCTGGCGCGAGGTGACGTACGGTATGTACCGTACTAGCTCTCGCTTTTAAAAAAGTTTACTTCCCACCGCCCGGCATCGTGAATTCAATTCAATTGAATCGATTGACACGCATGCGAGTCATGACTTTCCTTATTTTCTTCCAGGGAGCAAAAAATTGGGAGAGGTTCGCTTTTCATTTGCTAATAAATGCGCTCACGAGCATTGAGCCAAAACTCAACTCTTACTTTCGCTGGGGGATGAGAACGTCGTTACCTGAGAAGAGTTAATTGACTTTCGTCGGCGTCGCCCTCCAAAGCTCAGATTCACTTAGAACTCGGCACCTATCCTTGATTTAGTTATGACAAGCAATGGGGGAACAAGAATAAGAGGCAATTCCTTATATTTTCTTCTTTATATGCTGAATTATGACTCATAAATATTTCCCAAAAATTGCAAGTCTCCATTTTTATATACCTCAAATTCACCCAATTTTAATTCGACAGAATTCCCCTTTAACAGAATTTCTATATATAGTCTGAATTTTAATTAGTCTTTAAAAAAGGACTAATTTTAATTCAAACTAAAACTTGCGTATTAATAATTGTAGATCTGAAGTTAAAAATAGAAATTCAGTCTTAAAATGAAAAGAACATCATGTACGAGCTGAATTTATTACACAATTGTCTTAACTTAAACACATCGAAAAGACTGACAATCAATATATAAAAAAAGTCAGAAAATTGTTTTGGAACTTAAAATAAGAATCCTTGTTTCTTTCCTTATATTAAAATTTTCACTGCAGCATTGCGTGCATAAAATTTCTCTTTTGATAATTTTGATGAAACAAATATATCTGCGATCGTAATTAAATTAAATGTCAAGTAAACTGTAGGAAGAAAATCTTATTTTAAGATAGGAACGTCTTAAATTAAATGAGCCTTTGAAGTATATCACGAGTCAAACTTAAAACTCTTGCATGAAGATGAGATGTTTTTGTATAGAATTAAATTTTTAAAGAATATAATCTTCATTATTAGAATAATATCACAGAATGTTGTACATTTATCAAATTTATATCAAAATAAAAAGTATAGAATTTTAGAGAAAATAAAAAAATAACTATTTTAAATATAAAATTAGCTTTGCTTACCCTTCACTTTGAGATTTTATTTCGTATTCGTTTGCTCCTTGAAGCAGAAAAATAGAAGAGCATCAGATAAGTCAAAAGAAATAAAAACGCTCAGTGAGGGTTGAGTGTAACTAAAGTTTATGTTTAAAAAAACTGTAATAAAATTTTCTCTCTTAAAAAAATTTTATTTCCATCAGAATTTTTACTAGCACAAAAATTTTTAAAGGAATAATTCTTGAAATATTCTATAAAAGTTTCTTAAGAGTTTAGAATTTTTTTTAATAATTCTATTTTTAGATTTGCAATTTATATTCCTTCATCTTTTCAATTTCCACTTCAGATTTACTCTAATATCTGTATATATATATAGTGTTGTAACGAAAAAGTCTTACTTTTATAAGTCATAAATTTATCAGATCATAAAAATAAATGAATGTTATATTACTTTATTAAAAACTATTATCTCGTAAAACTAAAATTGACAAAATGTATAAAATAGTCGTCGTAGTAAAAGATTAAAATTTGTGGTAATAAAATATGGAAAAATGTAGAAAATGAAGTGAAACGTTTTAATATCCATGTATTGAAAGGGAATTATTTTTTGCTTCTATATAGTCGAAAATATAGATGTACTTTTATTAATACAATGGGAAAATCGAATAAAGAGGGATGGTGGAATTCACTCGTGAGTTGCACGTGTCGAAATCTGTGATTTAACGTGTTGCTGGTTATTTGTATCGTATATTTTAATTTTATACTTCATTCTCATTTATAGAAAATATGTCACGTTGTTAATTTTTGATAAAATTTAAACAATTCATTAAGTGGAATAATTTTCTTCATCTTTAAATAATTCCAATTACTCTGGATGTTATTTTTACAAATTAATTATTATTATTATTACCATATTGCTACCAAAATTGATTAAAATTTAAATTCATTACTAATTTTATTCAATATAATATGTTGATCATAATTAATTATAAATAACACATTAAAAATGAAGAGAGTTATAAAAAAATCATAATACAAATTTTTTTATATACCTAAACTAAAGATTATGGTATTTACAAATTTATTAAAAAATCTTTTGAAAACCGAATTTAAGTATTTTACAAAAATTTAGGATTATGTTTAAAGAAATTCACGTTTGTTATGAGTTATATAATTTAAAAAAAATATAATCGTAATAGAAATTTTCATACATAATTAATTAATCTAAAGAATTAGAAGAAACAGTAAAAATCGACCAGCCGACTACGTCTGGACATGAAAATTTATTCTACTGCGCGATAGTTGTTCAAATGTAGCGCTTATTCTCTTTTCATTGTGCTTTTTAAAAACTAATTGTAATTTCAACTTTTTTTTAGCTATTATTTGTCGAGGAAATTTTTTTCGAATAACGTTAAACTTCTTCTCATTTTCATAAAAATTAAAAGACCTTTGAAGAAATTTATTTCTCTAAAAATTCCAGTTCTTTAAAACAAATATCTGATTCTAACGAATATTTAATATATTCAACTCTAGAAACAAATTGTAAATTCTTTTAGAAATGAATGTAAACTTATATTTTACTAGTGAAGAAAATTAATTGGAATTTACTTAAAAGAAGAAATAAAAAAATTTTTTATATTTACATAAAGTAATGTAAAAAGACTTTTTGTTTCCAATAATAAATTGAATGTTACTTACTTGCTCCTGATAAAAGATGGTACAAAAGATATTGTATTGCACATTGAAGTCTTTTCTTTCTCTAAAATTTTAGAAACTTAATTCATTTTAAGTTAATTCTTTGTGTGGAATTTAACGTTATTATTGAAAAGGAAAATAATTTCACTTTCAATAAAAAATAAGTAAATAGGTATTAACTGCCATATTATTCAATTGTGAATGATAAATGGTTCTGGTTTATTTACTTTAACAGCAGGATAGTTTATAAAATGTTTTCTTGTTTCGTCGGAGAGAAGACTACAAAAATTTGACAGAAAACGGAACTGTAGAGTCCATATTTTTTTTCTTTTTTATATATATAAAACATTGGCACGCAGTCTCCTCCATGTACGCAACAATAATTCCCTGTCAACTTTCATTTTATCCGCAAAAATACATTTTTGTTTTAGAATCAATATAACCAGCACAGAGTGGGTCAAAAGTAAGCTTTTTCATAAGTCTCTTCATCTCAAACTTTTCCAATACAGGAACAATTTTAAAAAAAAAAAAAAAAAATGCAAACCTTTCGTTTTTCTAGTTAAAAGTGAAATATTGGTACTTTTTTTAAATCTATAGAAACTTAGAAAAATTCGGTCATCAAAATTGACAATGATTTTGAAAGAAATTCCATTATTAAAGTTTGAAAATAATCATAATATGTAGAAATTCTTTTTAATATTTTCACAAAATTTAGACATAAAGTAATGGCAATGTCAATGATTATTTGAATTGTAAATTATTTGCACATTGGGATTGGAATTGTAGATCCGCATTTATAGTATGAATGTTATATTAAGTTTTTCGTTTAAATAACATTAAATTAAAGTTACATTGTTCCATGTGTACTATAGAAAAAGCAATCAAATGATACAAAAAATAATTATGTACAATTACAATCTAATGTGGAACAATTTTCATATTTAATCACTCACACAGTGAATATCCTTTGCGCCAACTTATTACTTGGATGTGTACAATTTTTTTATTTTTTATTATATAATTAAAGATATTATAATATTCCAGTCTTTACGAGGACGTTTAGACACGGGTGTCAAATTAAACTTAAACATAAAATATCTTAGCCAAGCAACTCTCTTTGAAAAAATACGTCTTCACTGGAAAATAATAACTTAGGTAAAAAAATAAAATTTCAGAAATTAATTTCCCCTTACAAAATCATCTAAATACACCATTCTTCGAAAGAATATGGAAGTTTAAGATCGATGTGTTAATTAAAAGTACATATAAAATAATTGAAAAATTAGCTATGCTTCTTCAAATATAATATGATTGTGCAATCATTGGAGACATGTTTTACATGTAGACAAAGATTCCTGCAAATCAAAATTTTTTTAAATATTCAAATTATAAATTGTACATGGATCGTGTACAAGAGAAATATTTAAAAAAAATTACTTTTTATGTAAAAAAAAAAACGAAAGAATCGTTGTTCACGAGATTCACTTTCATTATTCACCCGGGCTGTTTGGCACAAAAGAGATAAGCGAAAACTTTTCAACTTGCTGGGAACCTTTGAACAAGATTGAACGTCGAACTTGAAAAGAAAAATGTTGTGTTATGGAATTTAATTTCACCACAACAGAAAATTTACAAAAATAACTAATTTATTATTCATGATAATATTCATAATACGCACAACTAGTAAAACTGAATCGCTTTTATTTAATTATGGAATTCTAATTTTGAAGCAGAAGTACCTATCGAGGACATTTTAGTACGTTTCATTTTTGGTGCATGAAATATACAATGGTCAAGTCTAAAAATTGCTTAATAAATTTTAATCGATTTGGAAAAAAGAACTTAATACAATAAAGATTATGTTTTGTTGCTTGTATTATTGGTACTTTGAGCTATTAACGTTAATGAATAAATAAGCCCCTGTGATATTCATCGTTCTCCTTAACCTATGAACTTTAGCTTATAAGAACCTTATTAACTATCAAACAAACAATTTTTTACACCTCATTGTGACAAATTTTTAATCGTAGAGATACACGCTCCGTAAATAGTATTTTGATGTGGAAAGAATCTTCTATATAATACTCTGATATTTAACTGTAACGTACATTGAAGGTAGGGAAAATGAAGGCAAGTGCTCATGGTCGAATATCGATTTTACGTACTTAATGCTCCACATGAAGCCGGATAGATAAAAAAAAAGTTTGACGACGAACGTTGAATATTCCATCAGGTATGCGTGGTCAAACTTTTGAATTATATATTTCATAATATTTCATATAATATATAACTTCTCTGATAGTAAGGTGCAGCGTACTGGAAGAAATTACAGATACTGTTTATGAAACAGTTTCAGTCAAAAATTTACATAAAAATTAGGATACATCGTATGTGCGAAGTACATCATTTGATGTATAGCACATTACTAGTTCAAAAAACATTACACTGAAAACATGTACAAAAACTAGAGTACGCCCATTATCGGTCTAACTTACTCTATTCCGTTTGGCAAAGTTCTACAAACGTTGACACCAAGAAGAAATATAACAAAACTTTACATAAGCTTTTTCCTTTTTTGTCTTTTTATATTGAATCAATTCTCACCTAGTGCAGATGTTTCTAAAAACGCCCCATTATTAAATACACCATTTTTTCCTAAAAGTTTCTTGATTTTATAATCGATGAAAGATTCTTATCACACACAAAGTTCTATTCGATATTTTTGCATTTGTTTTTGGAGCCTCAGTTTGCGTAACAATAAAGTTAAAAACACGAGGCAGGCGTGTAATCCCTGCTTGAAACCATGAAAACGTGACTAACTATTTGTTCATAATTTATGATTGCTAGTCAACCACGTAAGGCCTTCATATAGTCCATCCCCTGTAGTAGCACAGGATGGTTGAACGTACCAATTTCTATCTCGTATTCTTGTTAATCCTAATTTTTCCTGGATCTCATGAGGCTTCATCGCTAGAAATTATCAAGTACCCCTTGATTAGAATCATTTGTAAAATACACAAAAGCATAAAATTAGAAAACATTATTATATCATTACCGCCTGGAACATCTTGTTTATTGGCAAAAATTAGAATAATGGCATCGCGCATTTCTCTGTCATTTATTATTCGATGGAGCTCCAGACGGGCCTCGTCAATTCGATCTCTATCGGCACAATCAACTACAAATATTAGTCCTTGCGTTCCTGTATAGTAATGACGCCATAAAGGACGTATTTTGTCTTGCCCACCCACATCCTGAAAGGAAAATGTAATTTTAAACTAATTACATTTCTTATTTATAGAAATTTCATTAAATTCTCCATTCACTTTCTTTCTTATCGATTCTTCATTAAAAAGGTGAAATAATTAAAGGTCAAAGTTTTATCTAAAGATAATAACAAAGTTTCACAGAGTAATTTTCAATATATTTTTTTATTATTATTATTTTAATTAAGAAAACTTATTTTTTTATTGAAGTTTAATAATTATTTCGAATTTTAATTAATAAAAAAATACTTTTTACTCACCCAAACGTTAAATTTGACGTTTTTGTACGTAACTGTTTCAACGTTAAATCCTACTGTAGGTATAGTAGTCACAGACTGACCGAATTTGAGTTTATACAATATAGCTAGAACATATTGTTAAGGAAATCAGATGCAGATATATTTATGTCAAACAATAGCGTGACGCACAATAGAGAAAGTCAGAACTTAAACTGGGTATCTGCAGAAGAATTAATGTAATAAAAGGCTGTCACATGTCTTGATATGATATTTTAAATTAATTACATTTATTCATTGTTATTTAAATAAATGAAAGTAGACTATTTTTTCAAAAAGGCTAATTTTTCTAATGAAACATTGTTCCTGTGACAAATTTAGAAATTTTCATTCCATAAATTACATTCCTTTTATCGTCTATTTTCAATCATCTTTATGTAATAATTTTATCAGTGACAATGTAAACAAGTTTTTTAATTTTTTAATATTTGTAGAAATTGTACTGTGTAAGTATGCACATATGTAATGAAATGAAGAAGAATTATAATCACGTTAAAATAAAATTACTTGAAAGATAATTCCAAAAGAAATAAGTTCTGATTTTGAAGAATATGAGGACTAACGATAATGATACAAAATGGTAATTAGACAAGTAATCATAAAAATGACACAGATAAAAAATTTGGCCTCTAGGTTCAGACATAGTTATCAAAAGAATGAAAAGCGAAAACAATTATCTAAAATGTGGATGTCTGTGATAAAATGAGAATGTGGGTGTAGAGTAGGAAGAAGTAATCATAAGTCTTGCCTTTAAAGAGTCAGTCAAATTCTTTAAATAACATGTCGAATAAAGTAATATTTGTTATTTAAAATAATTTACGAGAAATAAACCGTAATACTTATGTATAGAATTTAAAAGGATACTGGTCTTTCCGGCAGCATCCAGCCCCAGCATAAGAATGCGCATCTCCTTGTTGCCAAAGATTTTTGACAAGAGTTTGCCCATTCTACTGGCACACTTCCTACACAGCTGGCACCTGCATTAATGACAGATTATATTATTTTAATTGATGACATAACAAAAACCATACCTCATTCATAAACTAAGAGCATAACATCTATTACAGAATTCAGACTGCAATTTCTAATTAACTTATAAATACTTAATTCTATTCATTTTTAAAATTTTACGTGATTTTAATTTTAATAATTATTTAAGGATTTTTATCAAACAATTTATTTGTCAACTAAGGTGATTTTACCGTTAATGCAACAGGTGTGTTAGTAAACAGTTATAAAATTCGTTTATGTTAACATATAACAAAAATAACTGAAATATTACGTAAAAAAAAATAATAAAAAAGTGTCAGAATAATATACAGAAATGCTGTTACAAGCCTAATGTTGCTCATTAGAGAACAATAATGACTAACCTTAATATGTAATTGATTTTGCAAGTGGGTGTGGATTCTTAATAGATGTCATATCCTGTTTATATAAACCGTAATAATTTCATTTAAAAATAAAACTCTCAAGTTAAAAACAATTGTAAAATGTAAATGAAAATCTATGTGAATTTTTGGTAGCGGTAAAAGAAAGAGTCTAATTTAGGCATTCCATTCAAAGAAAGAAAATCAAAATAAAACCGGTGGTAAAAAGGTTAAGTGGATGTTTCGAGAATATGTATGTTTGTTGCAAAGTTTCAAAATTTATTAACTATATAAATACCATGATATTTTTTAGAGATATGATTAGCTGACGAAGCAAAGTTTCGAAATATAAAAAAGAGCGAGCATTATACTGGTTTTCTTGTCAAAGTATGGCGTAAAGGTTTAGGGAAACCGTTAACATTTTTTTACGTACACAAAACTGTAGATCTTGGGCAAACTTTCTTCTGGACTGAAGAGGTTTTATCATTTTTTGATAGTAAAACTCACCAAAAAACATCTACACTGAAGAGATAATTTATCATCGACAAGATTGCATATCACAACACATTTTGACTGCGATTTTGACGGCGCTGCCAGATCTAAGCTATTCCAAAAGGAGAGTCTCAAGCTTTGTTCGCAATTAGAACAACAACTCCTGTTTCCAAGTTGCAGCATATTTCTCTCTATCCTATATGTCATCCAATAAAGGGGCAGGACGCCTAGACATAGAACGCTCCTGATTGGTTGTCGCGAGTTGTTCGTCCATGATACAACCGATCTGACCACTTCTTTTGAATCTTGGCGGGAAACTTTGTACAAACTGTCAGAATTCCAATTCATCTTTTTTTAAATTACAATTCTCTAAAATTACATTTGAAAAACAAATTTAAATAATTTAAGCAATAAATATTTATTTCAAATAAAATTAATTTTTACGAATTTTATCTGAACTAAATAGGTAAAAAATAAAATATTCGTAAAATGCCTTTATAAGAATTAGTGTTTAATTTAATTATTAAGATTTACGTACAAAATCTTCTTACATTTTGTTGTATTTGTATGTATTTCTCACACTTATAAAATATATACGTTCGAAGAATGTATTACGAAAAACATGACACATCTATATAAGTAATAGAGATCATATATTCTAATTAATTAATAAATGATATGCTCTTTTATGAAGTCCGAAAGGACAACTAAAATTTATAAGGATGATTTTTTTTCTTGAATCATGATCATAATCATCTTTTTTTACTTATTGCTTTTAATTGATTATTCGTTGACTTTTTATTATAAAATCACTTTAATTGACCACAATGTCAGCAGTTACACATTTGCAACGGAAAAAAATAGGTAGATTACAATTTTTCAATACACACATCTTCATTTTTCGAATTTTCAAAAATTATTTTAGGAAGACTGTTAATGAAGACTTTTAATAAATCATAACGCAAATAAACAATCTGTCGAGAAAATTATACATGAGTCAATTTTTCATTAGAAGTAATGTATACTTATATACATTACTTATATCTTATTTAGTTATAAGTAAATATATAAAATACAAAATAAAATATATTTGATGGTCAAAGGATAATTAATTGTTTTAATTTTTTAAATAATTGAAAAAATTATCTCCATAAAGTATTTATGTTTTCTCACTCTGAAGAATCGTTTCGTAACGATTCTTCGAATCAGTTGAAGTAAAATCTTTAATTCTCATGCGATTATAATATTATAATTAAATATTCTATCACTTTGACTGAAAGTCGATGGAGTTTTGACGATATAGATATGATATAATGGGAACTGGTTTCGAATGGTATAGATAATATATCGAATGCAGTCCTCTTTATTATGCATATACGCATAATATGTATAATTAGTCGATTTTTAAGTATAAATCTGTAGCAGTATCAAAATGGTAAAAATAGTGCAGACAAATATGATGAGCACAGGAAAGGTGAATCTGAATGAGCGGCTAAAGCCGCTTGGCTCTCGTCAAATAGATTCGATTGACGCTTCAAATAATGGACGATTTGGTGTACTTTCCTCTCGTCTGTTTTTATTAGATGACGAAAAACAAAGGCAGCCCGATTGATTCCGATTTCTTTTCAAATTTGGCTTGCTTTCTTTATCTTGCTCGGCTAAACATTTTTGATAGTAGTCATAGTCCTTCAAGTACCTAAAATTAGAAAATCCACACTTTAATTAATCTCCATTATAATCAGTTTTATTAAATTACATAAATTTTCATCATATTTTAAATTAAAAAAAAATCCATGTTTTTTTTACCACACTGGAGGCCATCGATGTTCGTTCAAATATTCCTGGTTTTCAGGATGAAGAAGTTTCACGCTTCGAGGAGACATTTTACAAAGTTTGTTGTAATTCACACAAAGATGATTCATGCACCAATCTGCTAATTGATCAGCATTGTATAACTGCAAACAATACGAAAATTATTACGTTACAATAAAAAATTAAATTCAAAGAAAAGTTGAAATTTTGTTTGTGAATCATTTGAACTTGTGTGAGTCATTTAGCAAGTTTGATATTTATTTGTCTATTAGAAATTTCGTTTATTTCTCAGACCTTGCATGGTTCCAGTAGTCTTAAACAAATTTCGACTGCTTCATTTCCATCGTTTTGAGAAATGCGATCCAAATCTTCAATCACGCGATTTTCCACGAGATTTACGAGTCGGGGTAAACAAAGTCTGTTTGCTAATTCTAAAAGATTCAAGCACTTGGTTGCAATTATAGCAGGCACCTCATCAGTGTAAAGATAACACAGTAATTTATGGAAGGTATACTCTCTAACACCAGGAAATACAATCTGCAAAACGGAATCTTAATTAGTTTCACACTGTTTAAAAATATGTTTTTGCAAAAACACTATTGTTTTCCATTACGCATTAATATATTTTTAAACTTAATAGAAATTATAAAACTCGTACAATTTTTGCACTGCTTTCACGATAATCACCACGAAACATTGCTTTCATCATATCACAGCGAGCAGAGAGAATTGCTCGATGGGCTGGTATGCTACCATCATCCAAATCGAAAACAACATCAGCAAATAGTCCTAAAATTAAAAAAAAATTTCTTTCTCGAGAGCTACATTAAATATGTAATCACCCATTTAACAATTACAACAATATTTAAATTACATATTTAATTACTGAATATCTAATAATAAATATTATGAAATCTTTCAAGAAGAAATAAAATACCTTGTTCCAAACACAAATTTTCTAATCTTTGTCTCACAACTTGTTTATACTGGTTGTTAAGATCGTTAGTGATAAATTGTTGTTCTCTTGTTTGAATACTGTTAATCACCATTAGCAATTGATGCAATTCAAGAAATTCAGCCGCTTGTCTTATTTCCTGTTGACAAAAAATAAAAATTACTTTAAATTCACTCGAGGAAACGTGCCAATTGAAAAAACTTTCTAAAAATTGATATAAACTAAAGTAGTGACTAGAATTCAAAGAAATAGAAATTTCTATCTTTATATGACTCTTTGAATCTAATTTGCTCTATATTTAATGAGTTTGTTCTGCACGATTTAAAAATGTATAGTCTTTAATCTGCACTGAAAAAATGTATTTAAATAATCAGTTACTTGACTATTATCAAATAAATATGATTTGAGTCAATTTTTTTCGAATTGTTTTGAAAACTGATTATCTTAAATAAATTTTGACCAGTGTAAAATCATTAAATGAAAAACATATTCTCTTAGAATTTTATATGCTAATATATAAAAAATTGAAAACATCGGGCATCGAGTTACATGTATGTGTGACCATGGGTGATCGATGAATGATCAATATTGCTTGGCTATTTTGCGCGTAATGAATTTGCAAGACTAAGAAAAAGCCATGAATGGTAACGAGATAACTAAATGTGACTATTCTTCTTACGTGTGTACATACCACCATAGTGTCTAACACATACATGTATTACTAACCAGTAGAAGCCCAATAGGAGCTGTCTGGAAGAATAGAACCTTGTTAGTTTCTTTTTTCCTTTATATAGGACAGCTGCTATTATTACTATCTAACTATTCATCAACCCCTTGTTCCTTTCATTTTTAATTTTTCCGTTAAAATGTTAAGCTTATTTTACTGTTTAATGAACCTTTTAACACTTAATGATAAAGGTATAAATTTATAATTAATTTCATCTCTTTGCAATAATTGAAGCATAAAGTAGTTTATAACTATTGTGAAGTAATAATTTTAATTATAAAAATAAATTTAATAATTCGCTTACTTGTAAATCGTGGTATTTTTTGTCCAAACTGCCAGTGTATATAAACTGCAAACATTGCTTCATGCAGTGAGGAGTAACAAGTTTTGAAAGTGTTATGATTGTTGATTGCTGTTGTACCCCATAGGAATTTTCGATCTTAAACATATATTTCAATATTAAACCAAAAACATGAATAAAAACGTCGTCAAAATAATATTAACACTATCTATCATTTTAAGTGAAATTTATTTTTATTTTTTTTATTTTCCATGGCGAACTTACCATAGCTAATTTAATACTTTGGAAGGCCGGATGATTCAGTTCTCTTGAAGCTCCAGTGGGCTTTGTGTCCACTGTTGGCAGTACTTGGAAGCTGGAACGTCTCTTAATTTGTTCCCAAACTCTGAAATAATACTTCCCATTACAAACTGAATATCTATAATGTTTTATAAAATACATTTATTCTAATTATTTCTGAAATTACTTTTATATTTATATAATAATTTAAAAAAAATGGGTGTAATGTTTCTGAAATAATAATATTAAACTTATTGATTGAAAGCTTGTATATAGAGGTACATACTTTGTTGGTTTATTTTGATCAATACGGATCAAACATTCAGTATCATCATTAAAATCCCCAACAGTGGCTTCACCAAAAGTGCTAACCTAAGAATATTCCCAGAATTATTTACTCCTTATAAAATATTTTTCATGTCAATGATTATTCTTTTCTTATTTATAAATGCGATATTTAATGTTTATTTATGATTTACCATACTAGATTCACTGGAACTACGGGGAGTGTATTCTTGAATGAGCTCCATGGCAAAAAGACGATGAAAAGCAGGTGAAGCTGCTGCTAAGAGGCAACGATGAGCATGCAGGGAACAACTTCCGGTGATGAGTATAACATCAGTGTGAACAGGTTTGGTCCACAATGTTTTCATATTTTCTTCATAAGTGCTAGGTGTGAGGCACACTTCCGGAGGAAGTGGTTTCGGTGGACAGAAGGGTGCCTTTAAATTAATTCAAATATTTCTATTCGTGTATTTTTAATTCCAAATAATAGTAGAAATAATAGTAGGGGAAAAATATTTTCAAAAATACGTCACTATACCTGGAGAAAAGGCCTTTGTACTTTTTTGAGATTTGTCATCCAAAAACGTTGCTGACGTCTCGCTATTAAGGCTGCCCTTATAGAATTTTCGAAAACCTCATTGACTCCATAATAAGTGAAAACACTTGTTTCATAATAGGACACACCGAGATCTCTGGCCATTGCTCGTGCCTCATCTGGCATTACCAAATCACTTTTGCGCGTCGCCCTGAAATGCAATTATCGAAATGTGTCTAAATGCAAAATTGAAAAACAAAACAGAAAAAGAATAATAAAAGTTACCTCACAAAAGGACTGCGATCTCGAAAATAACTTAAATAAGTCTCATCACAGTACATATATCGCAGATCATTTTTGCATCCCACAAGTAGTACCGGAGTTTGGGGACAAAATCTTCGAATCTCCGGATACCACATTGCTTTGCAGTTTCGCAATGATACGGGATTTGTTATTGAAAAACAAAGTAGAACAACGTCGGATCTGGGAAAAATTTCAATAATTTATTTCATTTGTTATTGTCAATTTATAATAACGCGTAATAAAATCTCACCTTCCGTATGCGAATCGACGATCTTTTTCGTGATCGCCAAAGGTGTCCCAAAGACGCAACGAAACATTGACGTTGTCCACAACTTCCCATGATCGTTCTAGTACCTATAAAAAAGCTATACTTTGTAATGATGATTTAATTTAAAAATTAATAAAGCCTCGCAGTGACAAAAAAGTAAATCCGTATAAATAAGTCGTTTTATTTGACCAATCATAACGCGCAAATAGTTACTCATAAAACAAATATTGATTCTTTTGCTCCACATTTACTCTAAGAAGTGCATTAAAAGCTAGAGTTTAAAAGTTGTAAAATAAATGTTTTAAAATTGAAAACAGCTTGGCATACTACATAAACTACCTTGACAAACAGTGCAAATAGTTATATTTAAAGGTTCGTGACGTTGGTGTTTATGATTATTTATCTGGATAATAAAACGCTGAAAAATTTCACTATTAAAATTTCGATTTACATATATAGTTTTCATGGCCACACATTTTTCATATAGAATTTAAAAAAGCTATAAATCTGTGAAAAAACGTCCTTTTGTATAATTCGACCTCAAGAGAAAATAATTTCAAATATTTCAAATAATTGTGATTCTAAAAATTGAGATTTCTTAAAATGTTTGAAACATAAATTTTTGAAGGCGATACAATGTTTTTAGTTGTGGCGTAATACGTCTTTTAATAAAGGCTTTTAATATTAAATACATACACAAATTATTCCCTATTGAATAGAAAGCTAAATTTAAGAATTGACTATAAGAGATCTTAAGGAGAATTTAAAGTGCTTCGTTCAATTCAAAGTTCACTGAACGGGCAAGTCTATTATGAAGGCCGTTTGCAAACGTGATTTATCAATTAGTATTGTGCCAATAATAGAATTGGTCCTGAAATACAACTCATCTCTGCATCTTGTGATTCTATTCTAGAAAACCATTCTTTTATAACTTAATTCACCGTATAAACGATTCATTGTTTATCATTTTGATAAGGATAGCCACCTTACACAGGGAAAAGTATTTTATTTTCACAACAGAACATTTGGTTAATATTTTTTTGTCATGGTCCAACAAAATTGTTGGTCCTTTCAATCAAATACTTTTGATCAAACCAAAATTTTATTGGGACAATTAGAAAAATTTAGTTGGAACCAAATATTTTGTTATTGTGGAAAGAAAATTGAAGTAAAGATTTTTTAGTATTTTATTTAAAAAAAAAAATGGACGGTGCACGTGAAGAAGAAATTAATCACTTGCACGGTTTGGTGACGAGCTTTATGAATGGAATGACTCAGTATAGCATAGAATTAACATAAATTTCCATGTTGAGAGGAATATATGAGGCAATTGCAAGGACTTGCGGTGAAATTTCATGTAAATGCACTTTTGGCAAAGTAGTGACTTACATCTTTGTAAATTCGATACTGATCGATGGCCCAGACTGTGGGTACGTGGGTGGTAAGCAGTTGCGACAATGAGACATGTTTATTACAAGCTCGGGCACAAATTAGTCTGGTTTTTCCAACAGCAGTGTCCCCCACAACCACGCACTTGACCAACTCTTGGTGGGGTTGCTCATTGTCCATCACCGGCTATCTCCCCTTTTCATCCAATTTATCTTGTCTCGTTCCAGTTCGTTCCAAATTCTAACTGTTGCTTCGAAAATTGTTAACCCTCCCGAGATACGCGTCCAAAACATTCGCCCTGTAAATAAAAAACAGAAATAACCATTTTTCTTCTCTTTATTTCTATCTGTGACATGTGTAGACTTTTCTGATGGTAAACCACACCATATTTCACAGAAATGTTCATCTTTTTTTGCTTCGAAAATGTCCGGCACATTTTGCAATTTCAGCTGATTTATGGATCTGAATGATGCCAAGGGAAATAGAATATTGTGAAGAGCATGTTCTTTGATTTGTTTGCTCTTTTCCAAGAAGTTTAGGTACAAAATTGGAAGAACATGAGAAAATATCCTAAAGATAGATATAGTAAATTTCCATTTTCTTCAATTTCAACTGATTGAAAAGTGTTTACCTTTCTTTTCTTGAATTAAAAGTTTACGTCATGCAATTCCTATAATAAAATTATATATTACTTTTATCTGCAACAAATAAAAAAATTGATCGTGAATTCTTTTATTATTGCGAGAGATATAAAAACATTCGTTCCGAGTTTATAATTTAAACATTCAAGATTGCATGACGAATGTGAATATGAAAGCAAATAAAGCAATTCGTTTAATATATAGATAGAATTCAAAGAATGATAAAAGTAGAACAGAATATATTTCAAATAAAAAAAATTTGGTTGAAGTGTATATATTTTATATCGATACGTGATTTACATACACCGTAATGGGTTATATTTCATAATTTGTGTCCCTCTAGCATTTACCACTTACTTATCATGCTTTATTTGTATTTATAGGTAAAATATAATCCCGCTAAAGTATGAAACATGGTCTCTATTATTTATTGAATGCTTGTCAAAATTGTTTTGTATCAGTTAGACAGAACGTTTAGGAATCTTTGTTATTTTTTACAGTAGTACAAGAAAATTTTAGTCAGACATATTGTTTTAAATTATAGTATAATTATATTATAATTTTCTTAAATATAGAAGACAACATTTTCCAAATCTGTAGCAGTGGGAAATGTGAGCTTCATTCAAATAGAGCTTTTCCATATTATCATTTTTGGAAGTGGTAAAAGACAGTTTTAGTCAGACATGACTTATTTTAATTTTTTAAATAGTATTAGTAGTAAAAGTCAGTTTCGATCAGACAAACCGTTTAAAATTCTTGGAATTTCAGTGCCAGTAGTAAGAGTCGTTATAGTCAGACTTTTGCAATTTTTTGTCAATTTACTATCAGTAGTGAATTAATTGTTAGTTACATTGACATTTTTCGTTAATAAAAATGTTACGTTAAATTTAATTCAAATCTCCTTTTCTCTGTCTCCTATTTAATAAATCTTAAGCAAATCTGTAACAAGCTTTTACGTAATCCTACTTAAACCGTTGTACAAAGTCATGATAAAGTATAAGGATAAGATTTATCGATAATTAATAATGAAGAACTATGAATTACTTTCAATACAACATAGAACAATAGAATAGGCAGAGCATTAAGCAACATTGCCTATTGATTTCTCCCGTATATTTAGAATCGAACATCTAGAACTTCAACCTCACCTTAACCCTGAACAAACTGCATGATGCACAACTTTTCAACAATTACTGAGATTTCTCAATTCACATTTTCAGATATTAATGACCTATTTTATACATGCGGAATTTCGAGTGAGTCACGGATTCCTAGAATTAAAAGGGGGTTAAAGTTAAATCTATTTACATTCAAAGGTGTAATTTCCTTTAACGATTTTGAAGGACTGAATAAAAACTGATATGCTTTGAATAAAGCATATTGAAACTCTATTGTTAATTCAAAAGTAGGCGATTTCAATTTAAAGTGAAAAATTAATTTCTATATAAAATATTCAATCGACACCAAGTTAAATGATATTAAAATTTTATGATTTAATCCAATATTGAGAGAAAAATTATTTATATTACTCTTCTCATCTATACATTATACTTTTTTCTCTATAATGAATATATTGTTTATTAATACGTATTTTTTATACATATAATATGTAGTAAAAATTTAATTATTTATATAATATGACTTTTATTTTTCGTATATACTGTGAAAGAAATGGCTCTATGTATATCTATAATTATGGCGCATTGCAGAATATCAGAAAGGTCAATGATACCAGGAAAAAATAAGTAATAATTTCTTTTGCCATTGTATCTAGAGTACTTTGCCAAAAATCAAAGAAAAATTTAAGCATTACTCATTGTAGAGATAAAATTGAAAATTTTGGCTAGACTATTATTTTAGAGATGTATAGCAAAACGGCACGGTACATGAATGATTTTTCGATTTAAACGTAAATATATAAACTTAAAACTCCAATTATTTAAATTCTACATACTAAACTTTGGAAAGTTATTTATTAGAAAAATTTTAATTGTTTTAAATCAAGAATTAAACATATTTACGTGTCTATAGACTCTGTATCCACTTAAAATATTGAATTATTTCTTTTAATTTCACAATTTTTTTAAACTCGAAAGTATTTCAATTTTTAAAGAAGGTTAAAGCATTTCAAAGTAGTTTCAATAAACTCTTTGCATAGTCAAGGAAGTGGATCTTAAAGCGACAATATAATATTAACAATTTAAAATACTTTTGCTATATATGAAAAGGTCTATATTTGTGTCTATACTCTTTTTTTATATTACGAAAGTTTAACTTTTTTCTAAGTGGAATAAAGAACAACTGATAGCAATTATTTTACTGTTTTACTTTTGTTTTCTTTTTAGCTTTTGATTATAATCTACTAACTTTTAAAATTATTATTAACGGTTGTTGGGTAAAAATAAACTTTTTATATTAAGAGAAAATTTAAAAAATTACCAATGATATTTATTGAAAGATGTTCGAGTTATTTTATAACTTTAAGAATAGAAGAGATAGAAAATAAAATAAATTTCATAAACTGGAAAGGTTTTTTCTATCAAGGCGAATGTTTTTGTTACATGGATAATTATCAATAAATAGTTCAAGATAATGTAATTACGAATAGAAGTCATGTCACATTCATTTAGAAAAAACTTTTTCATTTTTAACATGAATAGATTGTTCATGGCGTGGTTGCAAGTAAGGATTATAATGGATCCCAAAGGATTTGGTGTGTTACCAACGCAAGTAACACTCGGCAATCATGGCACGGTTCATATACTCAAAAGCGTCAATGTAACTTGTATTAATAATATTGTTATGTAAGTCATTGACAAACGGCGCTACACGCGATAGTAAAATAACACTGATCTCTTTAGTTTTCCTTTTTTTTCCTAGAAAATTACGTTTCGACTTCATGTTAATAAAATTATATTTAATTAAAAGTTGAAAAAATTTTTTAAATAATAAATTCTTTTACTTTGGTTTTTCTAATTTTGTTATAATTCTTCTATTTGATATATTCTTAATTCGAATATTCTATTTTAAACGTTCCTGAACATTAAATTGAATTAATAAAGGGTTCAATTTGCTCCGAAATAAAGATCTTGTTGACAGAGTCAATTAAGATAAAAGATAAGATTGATGTAACCAATTTGTTAAAGTTAATAGATGGGATATAATAGTGCAATATTCAATTTAGTTGGTACAAAAAATAATTCTAGATGACAAAAACTAATACAGGATATGTTATTAATGGCATTGAGATAAAAATATTTTGTTGGAGCAACAACAAATTTTGAATTAAGCATTTAGACAAATGTTTAAGTAAATTTCTTGTTGATAAAACCAAATATATTTTTCCGTGCATAATATTTCAAGATTAAAAATTGCCTTTCACAAAATCGGAGTCAATTCATTTTATGAAAATATGAAGCATTTTCTTTTGAATATAAAAATAAATTTTGTAATCATCTCTCAACTTTTACATTATACTGTGTGGCAAAACAAAAACACTAAAGAGCAAAGGATACCACAACCCAATAGAACGACTCCCCGGAGAAAAATGAATGTAAGCCTATATAGGACTTTCGCTTTAGCTTTAAAATTCTAGGGCAACGGGGATGTTAAACGTATATATAGAAAGTTAGGCGAACCTACCTTTAAAGCTGTCAGGTCGAAGACGGGAATCAATGTTGCGGATTGGGAGCAATGTTTCCTCACGTGAGTGCCTGAGTGGTCCGTCGTCAGAATGCGCGAAAAACACTCCTAAATTTCAATGATTTCGAAAGATTTTTGTAAATTATGTCCCGATTAGGCAACAAAAAAGTGAACCTGAGATCAGGTTGATGCAGGATCCGCGAGAAATTATTGAGATAATCGGATGAATACAGGGTTTAAATGAAATTAGAATGATTTGCTGAGTGGTTGTGTGATTATAAAAATTTCATATATTATCGGTAATTTAATGATTGATTTTTAGGTGACTTTGGTACTGTAGTTTGGATGATAGTTAGGCAATTATTTCTGGTTATTTAGTATGTCTAGATGGTTACGATAGGAATATCTTATTTTTATTGAATGTCAAAATTTTGCAAATAGATTAGTAGTTAATCACAATAAACAATATTTGTAATTAGCATTTGGAGATAAATATTAACTTGAGATAATCGATGATACTAAACAGTTATTAAATTCAAGTAACAATTTATCATTTGATGGAAACAATTAGTGGATTGAAATAATCAATAAATTCAAATAATTATGATGCTAGAACTGATATTGTTAGTTATCAGCTGTTTAATTAAAATAATCAATGAATTTCGAGGAACGTAAATTTGAGATAAACAATGATTTCAATGAACGAGTATTTAGATGTTAATAAAAGGACACACCTGAGAAGTGATTTATTTCACTGGATCCTGACAAAACTGGGATGCAGATTGACTCCTTGAGGGTAGGAAAGGAAAGGACTGACAGGAGAGGACAGAGGACAAGATAACGTTGACTGATAGCAACGCAACGGTTAAACCGTGTCGCGGACAATCGCAGACTGACTCAGGTTCCCGGCAAGCGCGCCACTGAACCCGATATGTTATCCCACACTTCGCACCCACTCATTGGTTTCAACCAAAACCTTTTTTCTTGGTAACTTGGTAACTATTTTCTCTAAAGGAGGGTTGCTGCGGAAAAAAATCTCATGCGTAATCACTTGAGGGTGTTTGTTCAGTTCACTATTCACTTCCTGGAATAGCACACATATTCCTATATACATATATAGAGTGTCTCTTTGAAAACATTTCTATTGATATTGACACAAAACTTATTATTTTCAGACGTTGTGTGCATATTCCGATGATAAAAACTTTTTATATAAATCTAAGAAATAACAGTGAGAAAATTATATCTATTTGTTGATATGAGACTGATTTATAATTCTCTAAATTTATGCTACACATAAATTCCTCAATTGCAATTTATTTTCTTCTTGTCACTTCCTAACTTGTTTATTTTCTTACCAAGATGTTAATTTTTAATTAAAAATTTCGAAAAGTAAGAAAAATCAGTGATTTTCACGATATAATCAAAATGGACTTAACTAACTTTTATATTAATTAAAAAAAATAAAATGCTACAAAGTAATTTGACATAATGTTCAATAATAACGTTTATTAGATATAATTTGAGAGCGAACCATAAAATAAAATGTTGTCTAGAAATTGCTAGAAATTCAGAGGTTTTTGACCCTAACCATTCACTTGAGGTTGCTATGTTCAAAAAAATTGCCAATCTCAGAAACGGTATAAGAAGTAAGAAGAAAATTGTACTCTTGAGATTTAAGAAAAAAGCTTTCTTCTTATTACTTCTGTCATATATCTGTTATTACTTTTATTACAGACAAGAAAATCGATAAAAATAAAAGCTACAATATATAATAAATATTTGTTTAATCGATAAACATAAAAAAGTAGAAGGCAAGATAAATACCGCAAGTGCATTCACTATGAAAAAAGAATTTATTCTTAATTTAGGAATACACCTTATGGCTCCTATTTAGAAACAAAATCGTTTGCATTTTATTCTTATATATGGTTAGAATATAACATTCTTTAAAAGAGGATCAATCTCTTAAATTAAGATAAAATAATAAATTAATTTAACTAGAAGATTAATCTAATTGTGAATAATTTTTAATTTTTAGTAAATACGTGTCACGAAAGTGCATAAAGTTCTTATCCTACTTGCACAATTATTTCTATCAAGTATCTATCTATCTCTGAAAAAAGTAAAAGATAAAAATACGATAAAACTGTGAAATGATTTTTGCCAGGCAACTGTGACAAAAAAAACCTTTTTAATTTTAACTATTTAAAAAAACAGTAGTGATAACATTGTATTTAATAGCTTTGATATCTTTCAATGCAGTTTGCGCATGCTGAACATTTCTAGTGACGTCACTCTGTAAAAAATCAATTCTCTCCACTGGAAGTTGCTATATTTTTTTCACAATTAAAAATTATATCTTAAATATACTAATTTAAAAATTTTCCATTATTCTATTACATTAACAATAAAATTAACAATAAAATCTTGCTTTTTTGCTTCAACATGACGATGAAATGGAATAACCCGAAAATATATTGATTTAATACTTTACTATAAAAATAATTATATAAATTGTAAGTTTCCTTTTGCATAGAATTCATAAAGCAACATTTCCCTTAAACAAATATTTTTCAATTCAGAAAAATGTTCTACAGGAATGTTTTTAAATTTCGTGACAAATAAGTTTCCTTGTTTCGATATTGTAGGGTACTATTTTGTCGATTTGCTTTAGTAAAAGTTTGATTAATGCAACACAGACGTCGCTCATACAAAAGATTGAAAAATTATTTGAAACATTCTTGAAGTTGTAGTTTCTTTCTCAAATTTATTTATAAAATTATTGAACATTTATGAAACGAAAGTAGTAAAAAATAACAGCAATAATTATTATGGTGAAAAAATGGTATTTTCTCGAAATTAAAACATTGATAAAAAAAGGTATATAAAAAAATAGTTTAGTCGATATTTAGTTGTCGAAATGAACCTTGAACTCCATCCAGTTCCTTTGCAAGAACCGATTTATGACTGGGCATTCGTAAATTTTCATCTGTCTTGCTGATTTTTTCCTCACGTAAAAACCAATCTTTGTGCTTTTCAATTTTCCTACACCAAGCAGCTAAAAATAATTCATTATATTATAGACAGTTAGATAATACATTATAAAACGTGTTTTAGCATATTTAAATGTTCTTTTTAAATTTGTTCTAAAATATTAATTAACTTGGTAGACAAAAATACCGTTTAATTCTTCAAAAGTTCCAGCTTTGCCTCCCCATTCATTTGGCAAAATTTCTTGCTCTACATATGGATATAGATCCTCACCACCTCCAGTATGAATTCGAAACTATCATAAGTTGAGAAAATTTAACATAATTTTCATATTATAGAAAACATTTGTTTTAAAGTCTCGAAAAAGTTGTAAAGATTGAAAAGTATTTTTAATTTTATTAATTCGTACCTTTTGAATTAATTTTTCTTTGAGCAGAGGATAGAAAATATTGAGTACACTTCCAATAAATGTCGGAGCGTGAAGGTAATGCACTCGGTGCAAACGAAAGGGCATGCTATCTTGTGTCGCGAGCATGGCCCTTCGAACAATTGATTGTGTTGGACTGCACTTTGCAAAATGTCCTGCAGTGAAACCCTGAATGTTGATGATAAAAAGTAGAAGTCTGCTTTAATATTAATTGAAACTGAAATAAGAACCCTTTCTTCTCTTAAAATAAGAGTTTCTCTTAATTTAGATACATATGAACGTAAAAATTAAACAAACTTCACCTCTAAATCAAGGACCATGATGTTTGACAAAGACGCTTCTTCTAATAAACGAAGGTCCATTACCATTAAAATTCTTCGAGTTATGGCTTGTAGGGAAAACTTTTCCAATGCTTTATTGCTTAATCGCAATATTGTGACTCTGTGTCCTTCCCGTGTTAGTGATGGTAAGATGAAATATTGTCTGAAAATAATTTTAGGAATTATATTATTTATAAGCATCAGTATAAAATAGACAAATGAAGCCAAAAAACAAATTTTTTAAAATCACTGTTAAAAAAGTATTTTACACAGATTTACAGCACTCTTGAATTTCTCTTGCCAAAGGATCTCTGGCTGCAAAAAATTCCGGTAAAGCTGTACGCGCGCTGTAGTATCTTTCCAAAATTAGTTTGCATCTTTCAATACTATTTTTGCATCCGAAAAGAAAATTTTCCAGTCTTTTGTCATCTGAAACAAAGCTTACAAGGGTAAAATTTAAAAATCACCACAAAAGTAGAAACAAACTTCTTTAAAGAATATTATTGAATATATATTTTCAATACCAATAGGAAAAATTATTTGTTGAGAAATATTGAATTTTACCCATGTTTTTTGGCAAATGAGATTGTTTGCCTAGCCATTCTTTTATAGCAATTAAATCTCGTTTTCTCATTTCCGGATTAGGTGGAAGTTCTTCATCAATGCGCTTTTGTTGCTCCACAGTCGGGGGAAGAAGTGTCATTTTACGTAGAACTGAGAAATTATAAAAATTTTTCATTTTTAAATGCCAGTGGAAACGTGAAATAATAAAATTTATCATGCAAAATACAAGTAGATTTTGAATATATAATATTATAACTTAAGTTCGCACTTTATTTTAATATTAATGAAATTTGAATTGAATCTTATTTTTGTTACATTGTCGCACAATATGAAGAATATTTTATTATAAAATTAGTATTTACTTGTTGAGTAAATACAAATTTACTTAATTCTGCAAATTCATTTTTCACAAGGTTCTTTTGTTCTCAGATTAAAGTGCGAAGAGTATCAATATTGACATTCATTACACAAGAACATTTATTTTATTCTTAATATATTTGTTGAAGAATGGAATTTAAGTTCTTGGTCATTTTTCTTTGTCTCCCCCGCATTACATACATTCACAAATATTTTTGAGTATACCCTTAACGGCAATTTCATAATTATAAAATTTCCAATCGTATATTTGCTAGAGTATTTATTTGATTAGATTAAAATCATTTTAACAAGTTTTAAAAAGTTGATGTAATGGAAAGCAGATTAATAAATTCATATTTCAGGAATTTAACGAAAATGTTGATAATTTCCATTTAAAAACCAGATCAGTTACATATATTTTCACTATAATAATATTTATGCATTTAGCCAATAAAAGTTAAATAACATTTTTGCGTTACATGACTGCTTTCGACTCTCGTTTGCTTATAAATGAATTTTATTTAAAGTAAAATAATATTAATTGCAATTTGCAAATAAATATTCTAGTTAAAATAACGTGAAAAGTGTCCTCTTTATTTCATCATCAGAGAATTGGAAAGTTCTTGTCAACTGAAAACTAATAATTCAAATGTGCAGTGCTCAGTTGTTTCTTAAAAATATTTTGCAATCGATACATATGTATACGTTCCGCGTGATTATTGGCATTGGACAAAAGAGAAATTACTTCTTACGGTGTATGCATTTTGTTTCCATCTTTCTTTCCACAGTTGCTACATTATTTACCGATCAATTTTCAAAAGCAATTTTTCTCTCGATTATTTCTAAAATCTACGTATTTTGTAAGATAAATATCTCATCGATTGTGTTAGTATTATTACTAATTAATGATAAAGCATAACAATTGATTTTTTATAATTAATATAGAAATACAAATATTTAAGTAATGTTGTCTCATTCCATATGAAAATTATCACAAATGTTTCACTAGTGTGTTTACTCAGTGACGTGCTTCCTGTAATATATACCATTTAAGGAATTTTAACATCTAAATGAACATTTAACTTTGAGTATTTCGAACTTTGGAGTGACTTATTCTTTCCTTTTGTGTCAAACATGGTGTCACGTGACTTGGCCTTCGATATATAATTACAAATTAACAGGAGATTTTACGAATATATGGTTCAGCAGTTTGTAATTGTTATAATGATATATTACTGTCATTAACAAATAAAATCCTCATTTTATAAAAGATAAAAAAATTAGAAGATGTTTTTTAAATATTGTTTATTTAAAATAAACATCCTTTAATTTAATATTATTTTAAAAATGTATTCCTTTACTAATTAATTGAATTAAAATTTAAATTTTTAGTTTCACAAATACTTGTTCTATTTTCCTTCATATTTTTTATTTTTCTATCGGATAATTTTTTTAAATATTAATATAGTGAAATGTACAATTGTTTACGTGATTTGTTAGTAATGAATGGAAAAAATATCCTTTATGAATTCTGATGAAAAATATTTTTTCAAATACTTACTTTAATGAGAAAAAATTGACTTTAAATTATCCAAAGAAATCGCACCGGTTCTGTTACCACTTCTATCTTGGTTCTGACTTCAGATTCGAATGAGCCCTCCACCAGTGCCCCCCACGCATGTAGGTAATAACATATGTATGTGTCCCATTCTTAAACATCGCGAAACCGTTTAGAAAGGTTATAAAAAAAAGTTTCTTTTTTAAGGAAACTGTGTATTTCTTCAGTCCTTTAATTATTATTGTCAGAAGGTCAGAAAATTGTGATTATTTTCTTTATTAGCTCAGACAAAACAATTTTTAAAAAATACTTCTACTTTATAGAAATAATTAATAATGTCTCTATGCTCATGTTAAATTATTGTTTATTTTCATAATCATCGTCACACTGAATGTGTTGGCGTCGCATAACTCGCTAGGTTAAACATTATATTTTTAATTGATCTCTTTTTAATTGCTAATAAGTGTGTTACACCAGATTTCAAGATTATGTATTTTGGATTTCTAATGAAAAATTTTTCTTATTTTTTTAAAAAATTTATTAACATTGACATTGTCTGAAAAAGAAAATTTTCTATATTTTAATATGCTTCAATCATTAATATAAAAGTATATTTAAAATTCTTAATTGTGAAGTAAACTGTTTTAAATTTAATGATTTTCAATTTTCAATATAGTGAAGGACTAAATGATATACGCAATTCCAATATGTGTTTTTCTTCCATTTTGTTTATTTTTTTAGTAACTTCATTTTTTAAGTGAATTATGAATGCTAATAATGAAAAAAAAATGGAAAATTGTTTACATATACTTAACATACATTCTCATTAAATTGAGTGATTGTGACATTGCTTTATCAAAATTTCATAACTGGCTTAAATAATTTATTTGTCATTCTACTGGTAAATAAATAAACATTGCTTTCACATTTAAGAATTGAATTAAAAAAAATTACGCATTGATTTGAAAACTTTTCGATAATTTAATTATTATTTATTTCTTACTTTGAAATCAGGATGTGTTAATAATTTTTGCTCAGCATTATAGAAATTTTTAGTAATTATTTTTATTTGTCAATGGGTTAAATTTCATAAGATTTACAAGGTAAAACTAAAGTACATACTTACAAGAACTGCAATAATGAAAAAATAGAGAATTTTCCAATGTTAAATACCAGATGTAATAATTCTATGCATTGTTACTAACACTTCTCATTTATGATTTTTTAAAAATCTTAATTAAATGAAATAATATTAATAATACTTCATTATTAAAATTAAATGAGTATTATTTAAATAATTACTTATTTATTTCTAATTTATTTCAATTCAATTAGAATGTAGAACTTCATAGTCTCTGAAAATAAAAAATTAACGTTTCTGTTTTGTTATTTAGTATCTATTTTTTATCATTTTTAGCAAATTGTAAAATAGTAAGAAGAGGTTAAATTTTAAATCATGTAGGTAAATATAGAAATAATTTTAAAATTTATTGGTGAGAAAAATTCGCCACGTTTAAAATGTGAAATTGTTAAAAAATCTAGAATGGTAGAAGGTTTTACAATTTGTAACACATTATGCATAACATGCATTTGGTGCAGCCTCCTATTTTCATTTTGGTAAAAATAATATTTTTTATTGAAAGTCTATACTTTAATATACGCATATAAATTCAATTTAAATCAAAAAAGTATTTATTGCTTTAGTTTTCCAAGGATTATAAATAAATTACAAAGAACCAGTTCCAGCGAATTGTGTTTTCAAAGAATGAAATGTCAGAAAGAAGTATCAAAAATTTTGAAGCGTTGTAAATCAAGAGACAATTTAAAATCCCCTTCTCGAAGTGAATGTCTTGAAAATTGTGAAAAAAAAGAGTCAAAAAAATTATCCGACAGAAAAATAAAAAATATGAAGAAAAATAGAACAAGTATTTGTGAAACTAAAAATTTAAAAATTCCCAACGCTAATTTTATTTATGATAATAAGAGACAATTAAATTTGAAAACTAATTCACACAGAAAATATAAATTATATGTAAAATTGATGAAGCAGCCTGACAATTCTAAAGAGAGGTTGTTGCATTTAAAATGCACATGTCAGGATGATTTTATGAAATCTTTTTCTTCACCCAATTTGAGTGATTTCAATTTGAAAAGAAATCAACAAATGTACTAAACGTGCATTGGCTAATATGTATTTATCTTTTCATTTCAAAAATAAATCATGTGTTATTCAAAATCGTTGTTTCAGTTGATAATTAAATTATTATTTCTGGGTTACACGCGTGTGGGTTAAAATGCCTATATACAGGAGTTAAGTCGATAAGTAAAGAGTTTTCAGAGTTGGAAATTTACACGAAACTTAAAAAAAAAATTTTTTTATCTTTTTATAAATTACACTGACAATAATATTTGTAATTTAAATAAATATAAAAGCTTTTTTTAGAAATTTTAGTATCATAAATAAAAATCAAATGACAAACGTTTTTGATTTACTTTGACAAGTGTCACATGTCTTATAAGATATTAATCAATTTTTTGTTTAAATATGTATTTTTATTTCGCAGTATAATATTAATTTTGACATTTTCTTAACTCGAAGATTTATATTTTCAACATTTATTAAACTCGAAATTTTATAAATTTATAAATAGCGACAATATTCAAGTTTAAAGTCATGATTGAATGGATTGGTGTAATTTGTTGCAGTTCCCTTATTTCTTGTGTGTGTTCTCTCCTAACTACGTCTATTGTAAGTAAATTTAATTTTAAAGATGTGTAGAAATATACTAGATATTTGAAAATTCTTCCAATACATATGTTTAGGTTAATTGTTAATAAACATTTGAGCCAAGTGTAAATTTATTAAACAAACGCATATAAAATTATCCACAGTGTTTGACTGTAACTGGCGGAAAGTTCCGAAACAAATCAAAAAAACTTGCTAAAGAGAAAAGTCAAGATGTTATTCTAAATAGTACACGAGTCTCTGACACTTCGAAAACGTATAAAATGGAAAATAATTCTCGAAAACAGAGTCAGTCGCATGTTGTACCTCCCCGTAAACAAAGTTTCGAAAAGAATCAATCAACGGAATTTCAACAAAAAAGTATAGAGAATTTAAAGAAAATGGAAAACCCGTCCAAAAAAGATTTCTGTGATAATTCAACGACTGCAGTTTCGGTGTGCTGTAATATTCCAACGGAAGCTGAAATTCAAAAAATCATTGATGAATTTAATACTCTATTTCGTCAGTACAATGAAATACTTTCAAAAAGTCCAAAACAAGATGTTCAAAGCATACAGTCCGCAAATAAATTTCAAGAAACCAAAATAGATCAAATAAATGTTGGAGTCATGACTGAACATGAAAATCATGAAATTTCTGGTTACAAAACACATTCAAAGATTCGAAAATGCAAGTGCACAGTAAAAAGGCATTCAAGCAGCCAGAGTGTTAAAATTGAAAAAAGTTGTATTTGTAATTTTCGAAAGAGTAAGAGCGACATATGTATGAGAGAAGCTCTAAGTTTAAAAAGTATAAATAATTCAAATCATTTTGTAAAATCATCGAGATATTCAAAGCAATATATTAACTCAAAACCTAATTGGATTTCAAAGACCATGAAAAAATTTAAGTCCAAAGATGAACGGAAATAAATATATCAAATTTTGTTAGATTTCTCATCAGTTAGCAAAAATTTTAATTAAACGTACAGAAAAATGGTTTGTAAATTATCAAAATTTTCAATATAATTTTTCATAAAAAGATTTCGCAATTTTATGATAGAGAATTATTTTCTAATACTTAACTATTAATTTTATTGATTTACAATACAAACTGCGTTTAAGGAAATTGAAAATTGTTACAATATGTACTTTGTAACAAACTAAAAAGTTATAAAATTGAAATTGAAATTGACGTATTTAAACATTTTTTATACCAAATATTTAGATATAATAATTCTCTGCGGGAACTCGAAATTATATGAGGGAACTCCCAAGAAGTCCCCATCAGGACATTACACACATGAAAAGTATATTCAATATTCCAATTCTTATATATATAATCGGCACAGAAATAAATATAATTCTATCAAAAGTTTCTTTCTTAAAATTTTGAATGAAAAAGACATTATAAATTTATATATAAATCAGCAAATATTTCATTGAAGAGTCAAAGATCGTCTTGTTATATAATAAAATAAAGTAAAATGAATTTAAAGCAGACAAACCTCTTTTCAAATAAAATAATTTGTTCAAATCAATTCATGAAGTGCAAAAGAAAATATGATTTTTATTTGTAAAATTTTAAAAACAGACGCTTTTGATTTTTTGAACATATTTCTTTGATTGACTGTTACTTATTTAATGAATTTTTTGTAAAAAGAGTGAGAATGCGATTAAAAAGAAAATCTATTTTTTTATACATAATAATCAGTAATAATCAGTTATTGAATAATATCAAGAATTTTTAAACTTGAGACGTTGACAAAAAACCATAAAATTTGAACGTATATGAATGAATTGATCCACGTTTATATCTTGGAAATACATAAGAATAAAAGCCAGCGGTTTTCTCGAATAAAAAGTTGCGGTTTTTTATGCGTTTATATTGAGATTCTTGGATTTCATTCAAGACACATATCGTGTCATTAATAATATCACATGACACAAAGTGGTTAGAGAAATAAATCAGCGAGAAAGATTACTAAAGGTATATATAACACACAGTCTCTGGAGGTGGTCCACCACAATATAAAAGGGACAATATAGAAGTGGTTTCATTCCAATTCATATATGCTCAGTTCGATTTGCCGTATTCATAATAATAATAATCATCATCACATTGCATCACAGATGCGAAACCTATCTTTCCGAATTTCATTGCTCTTATTGTTATCCACATTATTAGCATCGGCAGTGCATTCTTGTCATTAGTATTCACCTTTAGGGAAATCTGAACCCCTGGTGAGAAGTATATATGCAGGTCTTGGGGTGACTTCCTGGATAATAATATCGGTTAGTTGGTCCCCAGTTACCTGTCAACAAATCCTGACCGATTTAATAATATGTATATTCCTTTCAATAAAACTATGACTGATCATAAAGATCAATTGTCATAGAAATGAAATTTTGAAAATTCACTTTCTTTCTCGATTCGTTATTTTTATAATCCAGTTTGTTCTTAATTTTTTTTTGAAAATAAAAAATCCCAGGGATCTTCTAATCGTCCTTGTATTTAACACAAATCGTAAATCATTTGTGAATTTTTGAAGATTTTTAGTTAACGCCCAGCCAATTGAGGAGTATGATAGATTCAGGATAGGTACCTATATGATATTACGGTCACTTGTCGTCCCCCATTGTCAACGACCACAGAGTCTAGGACTTCTTTATGACAAGTGAAAAAGAAAAATGTGATGGTTTCCTCCTACTGTTCGATTATCTCATGTCACGCTATTTTTTTGGACATAAAGCGCGCATATATATCTCTTGAATTCCTTAATTTATAGGCATCGCATTGTCACCTATGTTCGGCCACACAGATTTTTATTAACTCCCACGATATTCACTCAATATAATCAACCGCCTTTTTCATTTTATAAATATATTTCGCGTTATTGATTCCACTGCAATTTCTCTAACCCTCGCCTCGCTCATTGAAATAACGCAATCTATTGTCACGCATGTTTTTCTTAGTTGTATTTTTCATTTTCAATTGTAGCGTGTGAACATGGTTTATAAAGTGTAATGGAAAGAATTTGTCATCATTTTATTTATTTACATATACACATATACATATAACTTAAATACATCGAAATACTCTGATATTCTTATATATACATTATTGCGGAAAATTAAATCATCCAACACTTAGTTTTTAGAGTATAGAAAAATATATTCTTAATAGTGAATAAATAAAATATAATTTTTATAATATTTCCTTGAGTGAGGACAGTTAACTTGAAGGTATCAAATTCATACTAAAAATGTGAAGAATTTTTCTATCAATTTGACAATTTCAAGGAAAATTTAGAATAATATACATTCGTTCGTGCAATCAGAAAATGTAGTTTTTAGTTTTCCCAATTCGTTCAGTAGAATGATATGCTTATTATTTATTTTCCAATATGTTTCATTAATACGTTTCCTTAAATAAAAATTAGTTTCCAATTCAAAGATATTTTCATTTACTTTGAAACTTTCAAGAAAGAATTCCGTTTTTTTTATTTTATCGCTCAGACAATCATCTGCATTCTCGTAGAAAGTATGATTTTTCAAGCAATTAGAATTACTTTCATTATCAAATTCTGAATTTAATTCCAATAAAATTTCTGTTCCTGTCTAAAAATACAAAAATAATAATGTTAATACTGCAACTACTTATTATTATTATATATTTATTAAGTGCATATTCAAATAAACAAGTAAATTTAAGAAAAGCAAATGACTACAACTATATGTTGACAGAAATATTTCCGTATTTAGTAAAAATCCACCTGTCCTACCTTATTGAGATTAGTTATTTGACTGTTGTTTATTATTTTCTCAATATTTTTATCTACTATTCTTTTCAAGGTTTTATTGTCATTATCAATTAATTCTAATACAGCACGATAAGCATTATTTCTACACCAACGCGTATCCTTACAATTTACTGTTGCTTTTACAGACTGTAAAAAAATTCAAATTATTTTTAAAAACGAATGTATATTTATCAGAAGTGGCCGAAAAAATTTTACAATTTAACAATAATAATAAATACATACCTGAAGTTTAGAGTTTTCACCTAGTGCTAAATATATCAGTCTATCTGTTAACAGTTTTGCTAAACCATGTAATTCCTTATAAGTATTATTATATTCCCTTTGCAAGAACGCAGTCATATTTTCATTTTTTGTTTTCACAATAGTTCGTAAATTCATCAGTTTATCCATTTTTTCGACATAAGTCATTTCATTTGAAAAAATAAAATGTACCTAAATAGAATGAATCAAATTTTGTTCCATTAAATATAAAAATAAATACTTGAATAAATTTTCACCTAAATGATAATAATAATCATTATTTCACGCAAAAGCGTTAAATAATGAATCGAGTGAAATAATGGACAGTTTAGCATACTTTAAACACGTAAATAAAGTGGCCATTATTTCAAAAGTTGAAAAAAAATATTTTGTTATTTTAAAAAATGAGAATTACTTACTTGGAAAGCACAGAAGATTAAAATAGTTGATGAAAATGAAAACTTCATCGTTAAATAAGAAATTAATTCTAAAAATTGTATAAATATACTATATGAATTTTTTCAATGTCTTCGTTTTATATACCTATGTGACTGAATTTGATAAAATGAAATTTAAACAGAATTTAGTTTATAGATTGACAAATATTAACTTTAAGAATCTATATTATCAAATTTATCTAATTGTTGACTGAAAAGTGTGTGAAATAAAAATGTATACGTGCAGTTTAGCTGTATACCTATTACTCTTGTTAGAAAAATTCTTTATAAATAACAAATTTTATGTAAAGCTATATTCTAAATTTTATTTAAAGTAGGTTAAATTCATATTAGATTTCAATGAATTGTAGTTTTTTATTATGTATTTCCTAATTAATTATTAATACGTAGCCATAATTGTATATCTATTATTTAAACAGGTGTCAATAATACCACGGGTCTTCTAATATATACCTATTGGTTTTCTGATAAATTACGATAATAAATTTTAATCAAACACTGGAAAAAATAATTGATAATCGAAAATGAAATCTGATAAAAATTAGCATACGTTAATCAAATTATTGTAATACGTTGGATTAATTCTCAATACATTTGAATTAATAAGTACAGTATAATCATTTTTACATATTATTATTATTATTATTATTATTATTATTATTATTATTATCATTATTATTATTATTATTATTATTATTACTATATGTATGATAACACTATTAATCATACTTATTATTGCAAAATTTTGTTATTTATTAATGATATACATTTTGAAAATAAATGTGTTGCCTAAAATTTTTAATCAGATCTTTTTCATACAAATATAAACAGATTTGTAAAAAACATAGTATATTTTTAATTAATTTTAAATACATATATGTTATGTCCTTACTATACAAGTTCATCGAATATATGTATAATTTTTTTATTTAAAAATATTTTTAAAATTAAAAAATGTATGCTAAAATATGCTATTTAATTAATAATAGTACAAAAAATATAAAAATTATATTAAAGTGCGAATTTTCCTACTCCAACTTATATACTTATATATACTTATCTCTAAATCTGAAGTGGAATAATAGTTCAAAATATAATCGAATATTTAAAATTTGCGGTCAACTTGATGTAAAAGAAATTTGTATTTAAAGTATTAAAATAAGTTGCAGCAGTCTTATTTCAATTTAAAACTTAACAAGAATACTTGCCGCTAACTTCCTGGTAAGAGATCGTGATAAACATTATGTAACGTTTAAGACAATTTTAAAAGTCAACATTTTCGTATCTCATATTTGTCATATTATGTAAGTTTATCTCTGATAATAATAGATGCTAATATTTACTCTATTTCATAATGTTTTTAATTAATAAAATTTTAATTCTGTTTGAAATTTAATTAAAATATAATTGTAAAAAAATATTGAAATTAAAATAATTTATATAGGAAAATTTTCCTTACAATAGTTATAGCTGAGAAGTTGATATTTTATTAAAATAAATTGTTATTTTCAGGGAAGAAAGCATTTTTTCTATAATGATTTAGATTATTATATTTGATTTTCTTTGATAGAAAATGTGAATATAAAGAAATGTGCAAGATGTACCTATACGTATTGCTTTTGAGAAATCTGAATATTGAGTTTTCTTTAAAAAGCCAAACTCACAATTTACTGAGAAATTTACGATCGAATGGTAGCATCTTTCGTTGAAAATGACAGTGATTACTGGATGACTAGGGTAAAATATTCTCTCGGGACATTAGGTTTCATCAATCGTATGGTATGGTGTGCCCATATATTCATTCAGAAATACAACCGTAGCAGAGCTATTACTGCAAGAATTTCATTCAAACTTTTCAGTGGCGAAAGGTTAGTTTTTAAAGGGCGGGGATGAAGCAGTGGTTTTCCTCAATGAAAAATACTCCCACTTTTGTGCAAATTACCATTCATTTCACTGCGAGATCTTCAGGTTTCAAGCATACTTATTGAAAGGTTGTACGTTATTTTATTAGCTTCTCAACACTCACTATATAAAAATACTTTTCACTTTTTCCAGAAGATCATTATAAAGAAAATGCAAAGCAGGTACTTCTTCAGAAAGGAAAATTTCCTATACTTCATCCGAAATTCAAGTACATAGTTTCGAATAAGTCAATAGTAAACCAATAATTTAATTAGCATTCTTAAGAAACGATGATAATTGCTACTTTTTCTTTTTACTACTTTTTCCTTTTGAAACTTTTTTCTTTTTTTTAGATTTTTCTTCAACGGGGTTTTTTTCTTTTTGTGAGGGTAATTCTTTTGGTGGTGAAGGAGGTGGAGTGGGTGAAGGAGTCGGTGGGGGAGGTGTCGGTGGTTTTGGAGTTCGAAGTTCAACTTCAATATTTCTTTTTGCTTGATTAAAAGTGTCGTCCTTTTTCTTCACTCTGAGAAGAAATATGTCCTGATTTCCTTCTGTTATGTGATCATTAAACACTTCCTGGGCTCCAACACCACCTAGTTGTGGATGTACTGTAATTGTTTTGCAATTACTACTTCCGTATTGTCCTTCACTTGAGGGTCCAACCTTATTAGAATATAAAATATAAATTCTGAATTAAATGAACATTAAAATACTTTGGTATTTTAAATATTGTAAAATATATGTAGTAAATACCTTATAGGCTATAGCTTGAGGCTTGTAGTTTGATTCATCTTTGACATTCAGATGATTTTTCGAATGAATTCGAAACAAAATTTGATTATTATCTCCGGCATTAACAATTTTTGGACCTTCTTTTCTGGTTGGTCTTTTAATTTCAACCATGTCACAGTCGCAAATAGGATCCCATTGGTTGTCTTTCTTCTTGCTTTTATGTTTCTCTTTTTCTACTCTTATTGTTAAATAATTTCCCAGCATTTCTGCACCAATTTCGTGAAAATATTTACGTGGTTTGTCAATTTTCGATTTAGAAAGAATTTTATTCTCCGATGACGGTGACATGTTAGTATTACAAGAGGCTACATCAAATTAAAATTAATAATTTTAAATTAATTTTCACAATTTCATTTTAAAGTTCAAAACTTACATGATTGTTGAACATTCTGCATTATTTTATTATTTTCTCCAGAAAATAAGATAAGAAAATGAAAATGGAAAAATAATCATTTGAATTTGACACTCTGCGATTTTTCTTTACGAATGGTTACAAACATTTGACTATCTTCTGTAAACACTGTTTAAAATTTAATATGAAATCAGTTCAAATTATTTCATCAAAATGTAAACACTAATACATTTTTTCTCAACTAAAAATTATAATTTTGAATCAGACTACAATTGAATAAAAATTACCTCTTTGAAATGATTGCTCCTGCAAGAAAGTGTGGTTGTTATGATAAATCAGGTTTACTATTTACTAAACTAACCTATATAACGTAAACAATACCCATTAGTTAAAATAATAAATTTTACTAAATTATTAAAATATTATAATTCTTAATATTTCTCATATAGACTTTACAATATCCGAAAATATTACCAATGGTTATTCATTAATTTCTCCTGATAATTCAATTAAAGACTTGGAAAAATGTGTTTGCCCCAAAAAAAATGAAGCAGGTTATAAAAAATTAAACGGTACCTGTGACATTTGCTGTAAAGGAACAAAAAATGAGTACATAAACCAAGATTTGATTCAAGAAGAAAAAAAGAGCAAGGTTTTTTCGGAAATAGTCGAAAAAGGTATGAATTAGAACGAAAACAGTCTTTTAAACAACTATTTTATTATTGTTTTTTGAATTTTAAAACATTCGTTGAAATTTTTTTTACAAATATTTAGGTTTACCTTATAAAGAAACTGAAATCATTATAAATGACAATCGAATGATAATTCGTGTGCAAAAGGATTCAAAAACTAAAGAAGAATGGGATCCACCTTGTGACTGTAATGAAAAAAATAAACCAATTCGAAATACAGAAAACACCAGGAATGACATAAGTTTTCGAAAAGTGGATTTAAATCGTTCTCATTGTCGTACAGTAACAGTTTATCCTCAGGCTGATTCAGACGTTCACACAGAATTAAATGTTGATAAATCAAACAATGAATTGGAAAATAATGTGAAAGTGATGAAAGAAAAAACTACTGATCTTTCGAAAATTGAAAGACAAAAGAAGGAGGAAATTATGAAAAGTATTGATCTTGAAGAAAATCCGAATATTTTTCTTTTAAGAATAAAAAAAAGATGCGAAAGCCAAGAAGGAAAGTATAATATTGACTTGGAATTTCGAACACCTCGACCTTGGTTAACAAAACCAATTGTTGATAAACCCCCACCTCTTCCTCCAATTGATTCAAAAGTAACAGTAGATAATGATGAAGAAGAAAAAGAAAGAAAAAAAGACAAGGAAGAGACAAGAAAAAAAATAAAAACGAAAAAAGGAGGAAAGAAGAAAAAAAAGCAGAAGAAAAATAATTAGTTAAAGATATATTTTTCAACAACAAAAAAATATTTTTTCAAGTCACATGAAATATGAGGACAAAAATGTATATTAATTTTCCTGAAAATTGCGCAGAATTTCCGAAACTAATCAATTCATGAATGAAAGCGCGGCAAACTGAAATAAATTCTTTTAAAGAATGGAAATTTATCAAAATTGAAGTTCGTCGAGCGGTTCTCACGATCTCGACAAGAGTCAGGTGGGTTTTTGAATGGACCTCTCTATTCATTCAATTCTTCTCCTTGGCCACCCGCCCACTACGAGCCCACTTTTGAGGCTTCGGAAAAACTGTTCCTCGCCATTTTCAAATCTTTTCAATGAAATTGTGTAAACTTTACAAGAAGTTTAAATCACCTTTTCTGCTTTCTGGAGTAACGATGATCACCTCTTATTCTCCTTTTAAATTTATTAGTTTTCACGACATTTATTACCAGTTTCCACATGAATAAATTTCTTATTACTGAATTATTACGTATATACAATTATGATATTACGTTTCAAAAATGTATTATTATAGTTTCCCACACTTACGAACATTGATAACAAAAATAATCGTATAAAAAATACAATTACGTTTTCTATGTTCTTAATTTGCATAATATGAACTGTATTTTTATTGAGAAAAATTTTTTTACTGCATAAAAACTCGAAAGTTATAAAGTTTAAGTGCCCAAAAGTGTAAGTCAACTAAGTTGAACCTATTTTCAATGTCTATTTCCGATTGTGACAACAAATAAATGGGAAATAGGTGTAATATTTATACCGGAAATCTATAGATACTAAAAAGGAAAATGTGAAACTTGATGCGAGGACTATAATAGAAATATATCCCGTTGACTTTTGACACATTTAGAGCATCAGGATGTCAATGACTGCCCGTCCTAACATTTTCATCCTAATGGTCTAAAAGACTGAAAAGTCTTTTATAAAAGCGCTCTCGTTTGTCGGTCCTCCTGGCGAAAATTGTATCACGTCATTGTGTCCGGTCCCTCATTGATACCGTTTAGCACCATTTAGGAAGCTGTAATTTATAGCCCTTGTTCAAAAATCAATACGTTACTTTAAAGTCTCCATTAGCAAATCATATCTAAATTAATTATACTCTTCAATAATAATAACAATAATAATAATAATAATCATAACGATAATCTATTTATTATTACATGCGATAATAATTTACCTTAAAGATTTAATTTCACAGTTAACGAATTTCGATGAAATTGTTTTTTGATATATCTGAAAAGTCATTTAACAGAATATTCAACCAAATTTTCATTAAACAGATCTTTCTGTTGTAAAAAAATATAAAAATGTAAAAAAATTTTTTAAAAATAAAATATACTTATAATAATGAAATAAATACCAAGGTTGAAATTCTGTCATTTGACCCTTCAAAATTGGTGAAAACTACTTCTCGCGATTTACTGGGGAAGGTCTTTTAAAGTTTAGGTATATAATAAACCTTCCCCCTTCTCGATATTTTTTCTATATGTAACGTGAGGGGGTGGGCGACAATATTTCGTTTGAATTTTCAAACTAAGACCTCTGGAGACGAAGAATATATGATAGAGCAATATACGTTGAGTAAAAAGAGCAAATCATGTTGATGAAAGTAACATAACAAGAAAAATGACATGAGCCCTCGGGAACAAGTTTATGCAACTCCTTTTGCGTTTCTTTATTTTTTTCGCACCCTCGGAATTTAATTGTAGAGGCGGAAGTATGGATATAAAAGGTGAGAGACTACGGGTGGTCATATATTGGAATGTTTGCCCCCGGTATTGTTAGTATTCTGACACTCGACGTTTGTTCCATTTAAAAAGTGTTTAGATCTAATACCTTTTTAGCTTCCCTGCACTAGTGGACAGTGGCGATTCTGTTTTTCTGTTAGCTCATGTGATCTCGTGTTGCGTCGATATATCAGCCAGTCAGCGCACTACGGGTGTTCTTCCCTTCGATTTTGATTCTTCAACGATTTCTAAAGAATAAGATCTACAAAAGTAAATTGTTACGCGCAAAAAAGAGACGCGTCCACATATGAAATCCAAGAGACTTAATAACGGGATTTAAAAGATCCTATCGGAATATCTATCAAAACATTTTCAATTTCTGTGATAGAGTATAAAAGATCTCTTTTAAAGTTTCCAAATTTTGTTTATATTTACTTTTAGGATATTTGCCTTTTGTACAATGCTTTGTAGGAAAAGGAGATTCTGACACAGTCGTTACTAAATGATTTTTTTTATTTCTACACATAACAATTTTCCTAAAAGTTGAAAGAAACCAATGTTTTTTTGCTTCTTACATATTGCATCAATTAAATACTTTTTTGTAACTTTTTTGTAATTTGTCTAATTGACAAATTTTACAATGGTTTCAAAAATCACCATTTGCTTAATAATTGACATATTGCTTCAAGTTTGCAACTTGCATTATAAAATCACGAAGTGAAATACAAACATTTTTTTAAAAAATAGTTCTTTTACTTTTTTTTTGTAGATTTAAAAATTAGTTCTTTAGTAATGTTTCACAGGTAGATTTTGCTGAGAGATTCACAAATAGTTTTCGAAGGATGCATGTAATCTTGATATAAGCGATCGTTTAGCTTGAGCCTCGTTGTCAAAGTAAGTTGCACTAACTGGTATTATAGTGGGGAAACGAGAAATACGAGGCACAAAAGGGGCTGACTTAAAAAGAGAAAAGTCAGGAGGGATGCTGTCATATATCTGTTGGACAGTAGGGGGGTGTCAGCAGGCTTGAACGAATGTCTCAGCAGGGTTCACCCCTGCTACTGTAGCTGGAGAGTGTGTATGAAAAGAGAGAGAGAGAGAGAGAGAGAGAGAAAATATAAATTCGATTCCTCAGTTTCTGCACATATCAGAAAAAGGTTTGAACTTAATCCATAGAAATCGAATCTTCTTGACCTAAATCTATTAGACTGTAATTAATTAGCAGCGTCTTACTAATATTAAGAAATAGTTATTTGCATTGAGTAATAAATTATGCCAATTTTATTCGTTACATTAATCTTTTATTCAATTGCCTTAGCGAACCAAAAGTTTCATAATATTTTGCGCCAGATGTTCGCGCCGCACTCATGCGAAAATGACGCCTGCGCAAATTGTTGAAAATAGGTCACGTGGGTCTAATTTGTAAATTACTATTTCGATTCCCTAATAAGAAGATGGCACGTGTGTTATCAGTGACGTAATTGTTAATAATATATTCCTTAAATTAGAATCGCAATGTTTTTTATTACAAAATAGTATTATTATTATAGTATTATTAGTATACCTATAAGTTTATAAATTAAATGTTATAAATGCAAATAAAAGCTGTACACAAAAATTTGAATATTCCTCAGAAATAACTAAATTCGCTATAATTCATCTCTTAATCTGAACCAGTGGAGAGAAGACTGGTTCAGATTAAAAGCGAGTATACTTCATTCGAAAGTGAAATAAAATAATAGTCGAGATAATACTGTAAAACATTTAAGGTCTATTTGATAATAATTTTACAAATGGAAGGGTTAAACAAAAAACAGCATATTTTTCCAAAAACATGAGAATAATATCATCATCAGTTTAAATTTCTTCATGTTCCATATATAGTGGGCTATATTTATTGACGAAAATTGTATGGAAATTATATTTTGGGGGAATAAATTTCGGCGTAAAGTTCTTATTACAAGATAAACTTGTGCTTTTTGACCTTTTGCCTCTTTGAAAATGACTCCATGAAGCTAACCCCAAAATCAACCATGACATTCATATGCAACCGCGATCTCCCCTCAAAGAAGATAGCGAAAAAACGAATAGGCTTGTGGTAACCAACCGTTCAGCTGAGGGTTGTGCCAACCCCAGTGTCGCATAATTGAAGAAGGGCGATATTTTTCAACCCCTCTCTATATCGAATAATATTACCAAGGGTTAGCTGGTGACGCCATCTTAGATTAAATCGACAGGAAAATGGTGGTGGTCAGAACACGTCCTGCCATCGCTGTGCGTTTAATTTTTGCCTCTATTTTATGTTCTTGGTGAATATATTATAACTTTCTTACTTATTGCAAGCAAATCGAATATGCTTTTTTTATTACCTTAAAAGTTTGATAACCAATTACAAATTTTATTACGAATCGAAGCTTTGAAGAGCGATTGTATACTTTCTCTTCCTTCCAATTTTTAAAATATAAAGAACACGGAAAAAAAACTAAGCATGTAAATGTTAAATTTACAAAGTAGTCGGTATATTTATGGACAAAAAGGTTTTTCACTACAAATTTTACTGAATTTTTTGTCAGATCAACAAGTCACGAAGATAATTATTAATTTCAAAAGTAATATACACTAAATTTCATACCTAAAAGTTTTTTTTTATTTTGAGCATTTCTGATATCAAAATTTCGCTTTGTCGCATTTTGTCTCCAAATTGTTAAACTACTTTTGTAAAATTTGATATTCTTTTTCTTTCCGTGTATGCAAAAAATAGAACCAAAAGAAATGAAAAAGTACAATTTTATTTATATATAATAAAGCAAAAAGTATATAATTTTGATTAAAACTTTATACACATTATTAATTTGTTTGCAGTTTTTAACAAAAAGAAAATTTATTTTAAAACTTTTACTAAAAATTTGGAATTAAAGATATTTTTCCATTACTATTATATTACTAGCAACGGAAAGATTGCTCTCTATTTTTCAATAAAATTACTAGCAACGGAAAGATTGCTCTCTATTTTTCAAAAAAATTTAAAGAAAAAGCATTTGCCCGGTAAAAGTCTTGTAAAGTTATTTGATGATTTTAAACTCTTGAATTAGTTTGCAGAAATAAAGAAAATGATGGGTCTAATTTGCATGGAAAGTGGACGAAAGTGGATTTTGTAAACTTTAAATGAAACACATTCTCATAAATGTTATATAAAATATTTTTATTTTAAAATATATAACTCTTTATCTTTATATAATCTGTTGTACATATATACACATAAAAGTCTCTTTTTAATTCGAAGATATACAATATATACAAGTCTTGTTAATACAAAATGTCAAATATAAACCTACACTGAATAACATTCTGGTTTAAATTTAAGTTCACATTTCTCAAATACAATATATCAAAAATATTTTTCCCGTTTTTGTATTTTCTCAAGAAAGTTTTTTTTATCTAGAGAGTCAATTACTACTCTCAAAATTTTATATTGAAAGGCATTTCACATCAAAATTGTTGCAAAAATCTATTATATACAAATATTTTATTCTTTTTGAATGAAGATTCGAAAAACTTTTTCAAATTCTTTTGCGTTATATTAGAGTGGATAGTGGAACGCGGCTGGAATAGAATGTCCTATTGCGAATGGTCCAAAGGGAACCACTGGTACATGATAAGGACCTCTGTTGTCGTGTGTTCTTGTATGCTTCTTTAAATGATCCTTTCGACCAAATCGTTTTCCGCAAACAAGACAAGAGTGAGGTCTCAAACCAGTGTGAATTCGTTTATGCCTTGTTAGTTCTTCATTTCGAGTAAAGGATTTTCCACAACCTTCTGTGTCACACTTGAACGGTCTTTCACCTTTAACAAAAATAAGTAAATTTTCATTAGACAATTATGATTTAGGAATATTTTAATATTAAGTGCTTTATTTTAAAAATGGAAAAATCTCTGCTTGAAATTTACTTACTATATAAAAAAAATGGAAACAATGGATGCAATTAAAGACAAATTAGGGAAAGGTACAAACATTAGATGCAGTAAAAATAAAGTGTAGAAACTAACCGGTATGAATGCGAACGTGTCCTTTTAGTTGTCCATTATTGCTGAAGGCTACGTTGCAATGTTCACATCTGAACTTCTTGGGTCTAAGTTTCTTCATTTGTTTAGCGGCAACATCCTGCTCATGAATATATTTTACTGCTTCTTCGACACTTGCATAAGCATCAGGAGAAAAGGCCGTTAATCCATAGTGCAAATTATGAGGATGATAGACGTCGAACGGATTTGGACATCCTTCAATTGGCATTAATCCAGATTTAAAATGTGATAAATAATTCGAAGGCGAGTACATTGGACACGAATTGTAATAACTGGTTGAATATGGATGAGAAATGTTGTCCTTGCACGATTCCGTGGAGAGACCACTTGTCGTTGAGCCAGAATGATGTTCAGGATGTGCGTTAAAAACGAAATTACTAAGCATGTTCAGACTACTTTCCGATAAATCTTCACTATTTACCGAACATGATCTCGAGGATGAACTAATCCTGGATTCATCATGTTCAGATTGATTGCAAACACTGTCATTTGAGATGACACTTTCAGTATCTTCTTCTGGTTCACACTTCACTTCCGAGACTGTTGACCCTTTAATTGGCGAAGACACTTTCTCTGTTTTGGAAACATCTCCATTCCAGGGCCTGAAGAATCTTGTACTTTTCGAATCACACATGATTTTGAGGTAAAATAAAATCCGTTGCTGTTGAAAATAAAATTTGAACGCACTTGGAGAAAATATGCTGATCGTAAGGAATACACGAAGCAACGTGGACAAGATTTTAGTCGAAACTATTCGCTAGAGAAGTTGAGTGTGGATTATATAGTCAGGAGTAGGGAAATAGGGGATGACCCCACCCTCTTGCTGGGATTGGGGCGTTTCAAAAACAGCCTCGCACACCACCGGGGGCTAAGGTAGGTTTTGGTAGGCCTGGAAAGGGCGCTACCGAAGGAGAGGGCCCTTTTGTTGAGAATTAATCTGCGGCCACGCGATTTGGTCCTTTGTCACGTGAAGGGATGATACCGTGACTCAAAAGACTCTCCTATATGGACCAGAAAAGACCTCCCCATCTGTTCGAATGACTCTTTGCCCCTCATGCACATGAGGCACTATCCGTTCAATTTATTTATCAGACTCGTCTTCTGGCAAATTTAGAGGCTTGGGAATTGTCCCTTGAATTAGATTCTTATCAGATTGCTTAATCACAAAATTTTAATTTCAAGTTTCATTACTTCATTAGAATTGCTAATTATGAAAGAGCAATTTGAAGTAAATGAAAATAAATTTTCCACATCTTCATCAAACATTTCAAATCTTTTGTTTATTTTTTTACAATGGATAATGAATTCAGATTGTCTGAATTACTTGAAATTGATGTAAGACATTAATGTGCCGTATTTAAGACAACTATGAAGAAAAACCAATATAGTTCTAAACTGAAATTAAGGCAGTTCTTTTTTATTGTATTCAGTATTGACTTTTAGCAACTGTTTTAGATACCACTGGAATTGAACACCTTTAATCATAAAGGTATCTTAACATATCGTTATATTGTAATTGTTAGTTTATTAAGAAACAAATGACTGCTATGTTTTTTTTCAGTGTAGTTCAACTGAGAAAAATATGCTATTAAATGATGAAAATGAATATCAAAGTCATATAAAAATTATTGATTCAAATGTATAATATAAAATTTGTAAGATGATTGTATTTTTTACAACCGTAAGTTGCAGCCCGTAAAAATTAAATGCCAGGTCTAAATTTATCGTTTGGTGAATTAAATTCCCCCATCTAATTGGATTTTACATATATACGCATCAAATGATTTTTTCATAAAACTTTTTGCGAAATTATAAATAAATAGTTGCATTATATGCATAGCGAAACGAATCTGCCATAGTATATATATATGTGGAAACAAACCAACGAATCCATGTTAAGTGAACGAGAACGATAGGTTATGGGGGTGGAGTTTGAATCCTATAGTGTTGATTTATTGTAACACTTGGACCAAAGTTACCCTCTGCTTGTGAAACGTCCACCCTCTCTTTCTCGTTTTTCTTCCCTTCTTCATTGCAACCTAGATGATCCCTACTCCACCCTGTCTAAACGCAGCTTTTATACAGAAATGCCATGCACTCGAAAATCTATTCATACAAAATAGTCTTTGTATTACGACACTGTCAATGAAACAATATACAGCCAAGACAAATATTTCAACTAGAATAATTATTATCCGCTATATGGCCATTGAAATTAATTTTTATCAACATTTAATAATGTTGAATTTTCACAATAGGTTCAATTTTATATTGTAGAAATTTTTTTACTCTCAACGTATACGAAAATCTGCTATCCGTAGTCTAGAAATTTATCATGGCTCTTTGACGCCTCAGTCTTGTTTGACTATATTGACTATATATTGATGTTATAAAGTCAATCAGTCTTAAAACAATCAGTAAGTAAAATAATCTCACTGCCTAGTATAACTACTACAGATTTATTATAAAATATTATTATGGTTACTTTTTAGTTAACAGTATTTATAGGATCACTGTACTCGACTGAAAAGTATAACCAAATATACAATTGAGAGAATAGAGAAAATTTCCAAAATAAAGTTTATAAAACGACTGGACCACCTGTCCTGCCCTTAGTATTGTTAGAGACGTTAAAAAGTTGACAGATCAGATCTCTCTTGTCGTTTAGTTTTTGTTCATTCTGTCCACTTGAATGACGAATTGCTACCAGATATGAATAACGCAATTTTATATAAGCCTGTCTTCAATTCGAATTCTTCATCTTTTTTAATATCATTCAAAAGAGACCTAATTTGTTCAAGGCATTTTTTGCGTAAAATTCATGTTTTTGGAAAACCTTTGTGAAACGTGGGCTGTCTTGACAGCTCAGGTGAATGATTACGCCTGATCGATTTGTATTCATATAGTTCCGAATAGATAATCGATTAGTGGTAAATAAAAAAAATATACTGGGGGATTTGACTTGTTCCTGCGGACATATTTTTATACCGCGAAATGTCATTCTGTAAATGATTAGGTTTTTCAAATCATTGTATAGTGTACAATGGTTATTTACTACAAATATTTAAATTACTCTCAAGTGAGTCATTCCCGTGTGGAAAAATGTTGTGGCAGTCTAGATTCCCGACTAGCATTAAACTAGCCCGTCTGATTTAGACGGTCTGTTAGGGATCTGATTAGGAACTTACAAGACGGGCAGATTTGAATAAATTTTAAGTCTAAAATGTCCGTCTTGTCAGCCTCTGTTAAGACCGTCTATTCTTGGTCTAGATTAAGTAGATTTGTTGGTTATGTTCACCAATCTTGTCAGCCTCTGTCAAGACCGTCTGTACTTGGTCTAGATTACTTAGATTTGTTGGTTATGTTCACCAAAACTGAGATAAACAATCACTTGTGTCATTAGTGGTTTTAAACAAAAAATTGGAATAAAACTAGTGCATTCGTTTATGTAAGTACCTTAAATAATAAATTTATTTTATGTGCAATATGTTTGATAAATAAGAATATTAAACATATTCACATATTACATAGTATATATTTTCCAATATAAAATACTAAAATTATAGGTTAGAATAGATAGATTAATGTTGTCTACGAATTATATTTTTGATTACATTTTAAATTTTGTAAATTTATAAATGACTTTTGAAGTTATAAGTTTATTTTAAATTTGTTTTATTAGTAGCCTACTGATATCCATTTCAAGATGAATGAAGAATCTGATTCTTCTGTTGGAAGAAAGAGGAAAAGATTAAGGGCTCGATTTTTAAGTACAATGAGAATGAGAAAATTTCGTGCTATGACGAAGTTAACAAAACTTGATAAATACATGACAAATTGTTTATAAAAATCACTTTTTATTTCAATATTTCGAGAATGGATTTAATTAGTCTTTTAAATTTACTCCTCATTTATTATG
>JUFY01033533.1:13492-26790 GCA_001855655.1 Leptopilina clavipes
AAAAAAAAAAAACCAACGAATCCAGTTGTAATTATATTACCGAAATCTTCTACGGAATTCTAACATTATTTTTTATAATTTTTAAATGTTTCTCTTTTCAATATTTTTTTTAATAATATAGATTTATTTTTCATTCTTGAATTTATTTCACATTTATGTATTTTATTTCATATCTGTGAATTGTTTGTTCATGTTCATGAATTTTCTTTCTATATTAGTAAATTTTTTTCTGTGTTTATAATTTTCTTTGCATAGATTTTTTTTTTGTTTTTGTATAATTTGTTCATATCGATAAATCTATTTTTCATAATTCATATAACCAGACTGAAACAAAATATTGACTGGATTGTGATTATTGTGAAGAAACAGATAAAAAAAAGAGTTGTAATTCAATTGTTATAAACGACGAAAACTTAATGTAACGGAGTACCAATTTTTTTTTTTTTAACTTTGATTTCAGTGGAAGACACCTTTATGTATTGTAGATGATAAGTAAGCGTAAGCATACATTTAAAAATACGGCAAAGTTAAGGCAAACAAATTAGCGGCAAACTATGAATTGTATAATTTATTGTTTTATTCACATCGACGTCATAACATTAGATTTAAATAATAATTTTAAACTATTTATCGTTCCGGTGGTTAACTAAATTTTTCATTGGTTATGGAATTATTCTTAGAGAGAAAAAAAACAGCACAAAAAAAGAAAGAAAACTCGTTCAGTAAATAATATTTCACTTCTATTTGCATTTATAGTGCCCTAGATTTTCATGTTAATTTTAGCACTTTTTTTCACTATCATTCCTAAAGCGTGAATTTTTTTTTTCTCAAAAAGCAAGCACAATTTAAATCGTGTAAAAAAAGATTTTTTTTAAATAATCGTGGATTCTGCGATTGTTTTATTGTCTTTTTTTTGTAATGTACTTTCTACTTCATTTTTTTAAAGGTACATTAAATGTGCGATTGTACATATTTCTAAACATAAGCTGTAAAATTTATATTTGTAATCCAATACAATCGATTAATTTCTTATTTTCCTTTTTGAATGAAGTTTATTTTTTAATCCCTAGTTACAGTTTTATAGAAAAAAAAACAAACAAACTGAAAAAACGTAAACTTAATCATTTTAAAGAACAATGCTTCTCTGGCTTCAATCAATTTTTTATGTGTAAATCACCGAATCTTTAAGGATAACTTCGAATAGTTGTACTAAGCACACAATACCAAAGTGACGATTTCAGTTTTTTATGCATAAAAGAAAAATGGAAATTCGACTTCTCGAGATACAGGAATATATATATTATATATTGACCGATGTGACGAGCTCTAATGTAGAACACATTAGGATTTGCTAGACCGTAGTAATTTATTGTACACCGAACTCTTATGTTGATTGCTGTAAAACTATAGTTATGTAACATAATTATAGTTATATAACAATATTTATAGTTATATAATAAGAAACATACAATGAGAAAAAATTCTTTCAAATAATCCTTGACTTTTGTCAACAAAATATTTATTTACATCAATTAATTATGATTTTTTTGTCAGTTATTTAAATCCCAAAAACGGTTTTCTAATTATCAAGAGCACTGATGGTGATGTAACAATTTCTGAGTCAAATAATTGCTGAATTATTCATTTATATGCAATTTAATTAAAATAAATAATTATTTGGTTTAAGTAAATATTTATTTGATGAAGTCAATGGATTATTTTTGAATAAAATAATTTTTGTTCAGTGTATAGTTAATAAAATAGTTTATATAAAAGTAATTATAGTTATATAACAATAAGTAAAGTTATGTAACAATAAGTGCTGTTATATAACAAATTATTATTGCATAACTATCATTACAGTATTCAAGAAACTTTTCGATTGCTTCTGATTTGTATAGCTATTATTGGTATAAATAAATATATGTGGAAAAAGATGTATTGAATTAAATCGGAAAGGAAAATTTGCGAAAATTTGTAAATAAGAAAAAATTGAAGCAGTCTGAAAAGCTATTGACTCATATTTACAATGTAAAACTTAGAAGCAGACAGAAAAATTAAATTAACTCATGTGCCTTTCATGTTCAGGGGTCGACAGTCTCCATTTTTGTGTAAATTAGAAGCTGTCTCTCATTTTTCACGGAGACAGTCTTCACCAAAAAAAAAAAAAAACACTTCGATACTTATTATAGTTGCAAAAAAATCTTGATCAAACCTATGTACAATATGCATATATTCGTTTCATAATACATGTATGTACCATGAAGACAAATTATGTCATTTTTTTATTTGCACTTTAAGTAATAAGAATAGTTTTTTCTTAAATCAGGCATATTTTCAATATTTTTAATTTACTGTAAGATGTTCAATTATTTCTAATTGTTCCATTTCGATTTTTTTTAGTGAATCATATTGAACTCGAAGTCTTTCCAGTTCTATAGACTTTTCCATAATTAATGCCTGCAATGAAACCCACAAAAGAATTGAATTATTTTTTATTTTGTGATTTAAAAAGAAAAAATGTTTTTTTACCTGCATTTGTTGCTTTCGTTCTTCTCGTTCTTTGGCAACTGAACGAAGTAAATTACGCGCACCAATAACTTTCATTTTTTCTTTGTCTACTTGTTGTCCTACATTGTCCAAAATCTGAATAAACTCGTCAGTGCCTTTTTTAAACTCTGTGATTTCTAAAGAAAAGATACAAAAATGAAATTATTATCAAAATCTGTATTTTGAACGCATTTAAATTTTAAATATCTCCGTCGATATTTCCTTAATTGAAAAATTTCCCATTAGATGGCAGAAGTGTTTGATCGGTAAATCGATATAAAAATGATACAACTTCTCTGTGATTTTCTTGAATTACATATTATTTAGCGTTAAATAAGTGATAAGGATAAGATATTAATTGAACATTGTGCAAGAGAAAAACAAGGTGAGTTAAATTCTTCATTGGAAATGATAAATTTCTTCTCTATTTTCATTGTTACATTATGTATTTGTGATTGAGTGAAGTGCTCCAAAAATAAAGTAGTTTGGTGGACTATAGAATAATTGGTGCGTTCAGATCCTATATCTTTTACTTACTGGTGACAAAATTTTGACTTTCATCTTTTAATTTTACTGCCTGATTAACAACTTCGGGATCTAAGACTCGTATTTTACTCAAATCATCAATATAAAGTCCATATTTTGCTAGAGAATCTGCCATTTTCTCAAACAAACAATGAAATGCTGTTGCTAGACTTCTCAGTTTTCAGTGACGCCAACCTGTCAAAACATACACTTTCAAATTAATCAATAATAATGTTTACCAATCAAAACTATGTTACAATAACTATATTCCTTTAATTTGATCTAAACTATTGTATACATTTTTTTACTAATTTCTTAATTAAAGAGAATTTTATTCTCACTTTTTTCATATTTACTAGAATAATTTTAAAGTATTACATACTTTTTAAATTTAAATCTCGCGTCAAATTCCTACTTTTACAAGGTTGGTTCTTCTCTTTTTCTTGATACGCCGCTAACTTCGGAGAAACAACTCTTAATTGTTAATTCTTATTTTGTTTAAATTAATCAGAGAAAACAATTTAAAAAGAAATAAAAGTTCTCTTCTTAAAACGATAGAAGTGAAAGAAACTAATATTAAAAGGGGCACAATAAAATTTAATTTTTACTAAGAAGTAAAAATTAAATTTTATTGTATTTTGGTGCAACTGTTGCACATGCGCAAATCACAAAAAATGCTAGAAGTCAAAATGGTCGTTCATTAGATAAGTCATTTATATTGAGAAAATAAGAGATGTAAAAAAATCCATATAAATTTCCTTGGATTTAAAGTGAAAATGGGGAGTAATAGTGTATTATAAAGCAAAGTATAAAAAAAATACGGACCTCACAGTTGACTGGAAGAAAATCGTGAAAAAAATGAGGCTAGTAGAGACGACGTAGATAATTCAAAAAAAATCATTTCATAATAATATTGTTCAGAGTTCAGACTGAAAAAATCTAGTCACCAAGTCTTTTTTCATTCATGTGTTAAATGTTGAATTTGACACTTGATAAAATTGATATCACATCATTATCATCCTCATCATTTCCCTCGTCACCGAATTTATTTTCTTCGCCCATATCTACGTTTCTCGTTAAAGTCAACGTTATGTCAGGCGATCATCAATCTGTCATTAAATATCCATCCGAATATGTTAAACTTAATATTGGTGGATCTTTGCATTACACTACCATTGGCACTCTCAGAAAACACGATACAATGTTACGTGCAATGTTCAGTGGTCGAATGGAAGTTCTTACCGATTCAGAAGGTAAATTTTTCTCAAAAATTTGCAACATTTTCCTATTGTTATACATTTTTATTTATATGAGATGTATTTTTTTTAAAATAGTTTTTGACTCATGAAGGAATTTTTTTCATTTGCAGGTTGGATATTAATTGATCGTTGTGGAAAACATTTCGGCACAATTCTGAACTTCCTGAGGGATGGTTCAGTGCCTTTACCGGAAAGTGCAAAGGAAATGGCAGAACTTTTAGCTGAGGCCAAGTATTATTGTATAAGCGAACTGGCGGAATCGTGTGAACAGGCGCTCCAAAAAAAGGAGCGCGAAACGGAGCCAATATGTCGTGTCCCTTTAATTACCTCTCAACGAGAGGAACAATTGCTTATTAGCAATACGACAAAACCTGTGGTCAAATTACTTGTAAATAGACACAATAATAAATATTCCTATACAAGGTAATTTTTTGGCAAAATCTTGATAAAGGCAAACATTTTTTAAAAGCGTTTCTCATCTAATAAAATACAATTTTTTACAGTACGTCGGATGACAATTTACTGAAAAATATAGAACTTTTTGACAAAATGAGTCTTCGATTTAGTGGTCGTGTTCTATTCATAAAAGACGTGATTGGTTCGAGTGAAATTTGCTGTTGGACGTTTTACGGTCACGGGCGTAAAGTTGCTGAAGTTTGTTGCCATTCTATCGTCTACGCGACTGATAAGAAACATACCAAGGTAATTTTCAGAAAAAAGAAATTTTTAAGTTCATTTTTTACAAATTCAAAATTGACACATGTTTATTTTGATTTTTATTTATTGAAAAACCATTTTATATCAGGTGGAGTTTCCAGAGGCGCGAATTTATGAGGAAACTTTAAATATTTTGCTCTATGAGCATCGAAACGGACCTGATCAGGAACTAATGCAAGCGACATCGTCGAGGGGAGCCGTTCAAGGTGGAGCACCACCTTGCACATCCGATGAGGAAGAGGGTGAACGTACTGGTCTGGCGCGACTTCGTTCCAATAAACAAAACACCAACTGACCCATCCGCACGTTTTTACCTCCATCCCAATTAGCAATTCGTAGTGGCTGGGGCGTTGTTCGCACATTAAAAACACGAGCCAATCTAAAATAGTGGCAATTGCTTCTATTTCACGTGGAATTAATATCCACTTTTCAAAAAACAACAATAATTATTATTATGCGAATAGACTGCAATTTCTGATGACAAAATGTAAAAAGGAAAGGAGAAATATTTCGCAAGGAAAATTTAATGGCAAAAAGAAGGAAAGAGCACCAAAGAAAAAACAAATCAGAATTGCTCTCAAAAGAGTCGGAATTTTTCTAGATTTACACACGAAACACACACAGACAATTACCAAAGGCGTAGAATGAAAATTCAATTCTTTGAGAGAATATCAATTCTTTTTTGGCTGAAAATAGAGAATTTGAATTTTATTCACGTTGCAGTTTTTTTCAGTGAGATGAATAGTTCGCGCAAACGAAGTACGCGGATTTCACGTGCCAAAACATTCTTCTTAAATGTAAAAGAAAAAGAAACAGTGATACATCAAAAAAATTCTAGGAAAATTCTAGGTCTCTTTGTGTCAATTTTCTTTAAGTTCATGAGCGTCATTGGATTTAAGATGTGAAATCATTTCAACGCAATTATGAAATTTCAAATCATTTGGAAAAAAAATGTAAAGAAAACGTTTTCTTGTCCTAAAACTAATGATTTAGTTCGAATAATTTTTTATTATTATTACTTTCAAGTAATAATGATTTATTACTATTATTATTATTATTATTATTTTGTAGTATTAATTTATTACTACTGTTATTTTTTAGTAATTATTAATTTTAATTACTAGTAAACATTCTTCAGTAACGATAAATTATTACAATTTTTTTTATAATAATAATAATTTTTTGGACGAAGAATATTACATATTCTCGAAATGTATAGCATTTTCTTTCCGCGAATTTTTTTTATTTAGCGTGAAGTTTAGTAAATGAAAGGAACTGGCTCTTTTTTAATGTCAGAGTAAATAATACCAAGTTCAGACTCTGATTAAAAATCAACAGTTCTATTAATGTGCTGTTATCGAAAATGGCTTCTTCCTCTTAATTTTATTTTCTCCAATGTTCAATTTGTCTAAAACTGAATATTTCGTTTTTCATAATAAATTTTAAATAATTTGTTTATTATTAAAAATTTTTAATTAGAGAATTTTAAGTTGATAAAATAATTTATTATATTTTAAATATATAATAAATAATTATGATGAAAATTTGTAAAAATAAACATTATTAATATTTAAAAAAGCAGGAAATTAAGTGAATTAAAAAATGAAATGATAATTATTAAAAAAAAAAGATATATTATGCAAAACAATTATTTAGTTCGAGATAAATTGAATAGTAGGGAAAATAAAATTCGAGGAAACTGGGAAAAGAATTTACAAATTAAACGGGAATTTCAAATAAGTTTTTCTAATTAACTTATTAATTAATGGCTGTCGACAGAGGGACCATCATTTATTATCTCAATTATTGCTTTAAGCGAACTTGAGAATATTCTATACATTTAAATTTTTTAACACTTTTCCGCTTACAGATATGATAAATAGTATTGCGGTAAGCAGAACTGGAAATTGTACAATCTTACGTCCTTGTATGCGTGAAAATCTGTCTCTTGTGTTATTAATTTATTACTAACTTTTTTTTCGTTCATATTTTTTTTGTATGAAAATGTCTATACTACTCAAAAGAAAAATGAAAACGAAAAGAAAATTCGTATTAGAGATTCACTTTTAATCTCTAATTAAATGTCAAAGTATAACTGTATATCGTTTTAATTTTAATAATTTGTATAATAATGTATGTGACTGATCGAACAACGCACACGAAAAAGATATTGACATCTTAGTGCTCAATGCCGAAAATTAAGAAAAATAAAATAAAATAAAATACATTTTTCATTCTAATTGATTAAATACTTTTTTTTATTAATTTACTTGGCCTCTTGGGACAAGAAATGTTGCCAATAATTATTAGCATTTAATTTTAATTAGCATCAAACTATAATAGTAAGTATAAAAAATATTGAAAAATTTCTTTCTTTGAATTATAAATTAAACACTAGTGACACTTACAGGGTTTTGTAAAAGAAAAAAAATAACATAATTACGTTTCACTGATTATAATAAAGTGAAACATTCGTAAAGTGAATATTTAAAATAATAACAAATATGTTTATCTGTTATTGAAATAAAACTGTCTAATAAATAATACAATTTCTATGTAAAAATATACACATAGCTACGTGATAAAAATAAGTAATGAAGTTGAAATTATAAATTCGTTATACAAAGAATTATATTTTGTTAAAGAGAAAAAAAATGCTTGAAAATATTTTTAGCGAAAAATGAACATTTTTTCTATTCAAGATATAGAAGACTTAAAAAATAGACTTTTCATATTGTTTTTTATCAGAAAATTGCAGTTTGTAAATACTTATTTCTCTTCGCTGCTAATGAGATAAAGAATCACAGTATTTAATAGATATTTTTATTGAGGAAGTTTATATTATCTGAAGTCATTTTTATTATTGTTTATAATATGTAGAATGAAGGTAAAACACCAAAACAAGGTTTTAAATTCTTTATATTTATATAAGGTTTAAATTTAAACGAATAAAATTTTTGCAGTGGAATCATAATTGGAGGCATAAAACTAGTGAAATGTTAAAATGTTTCACATGCCCTTAAATTATCCAAGACAATTAAGAATTTAAAAAAAAAGTAAATGTTAAAAAAATATGCAATATATGTGCCAAAAGTTTAGATTTATGACGTTAATATGTATAAATGTAAAAATTGTAGTAAATGAAATGACTAATCAAATACAATATGATGAATTTTAGGTGAAGTGATTTGCGGGTCTAAAACAAAATTAAAAGAATATCAAATTTGCATAATTTTAGACCTGGATCGTTTCGCGCATAAAATCTTTATATGAAAATGCATTATCAGTCGTTGCATTTATTAATATATTCTGAATTTTAGTAATATTTTCTCATCGTACGTACGTATTTTCATAACGTGTGGATTTTGACACACTTTCTCTAAAATGTACAATATACCATAGTATATAATAGAAGTCGTTTGTAAATTACAATTATATCTTCGGAGTAAATAAATATATTTACTTTCACTGAAAACTACTTTGTATTTTGCTTTTTTTTATATATATAACTTTTAACCGAAACCGAGTCAGAACTCTTGTATTTATTCGAATTGTAACCGCTGTTACGTTACATCAATGGTTATATTATATAAAGTGTCAACTCACTTCAAAACCGTGGCTGAAGCTAAAGGTCTATTCAAAGGTAAAGCTAGAGGAAGGAAACGCAAAACATAAAATAGAAAAGGACAGTGATAAATTAAAATATTTTTAATTAATCAAGATTTGCCAAAAATTATATTTCGAAATATCTTTCAATATAATGGAATAGTAACACAAATGTTTTAAACGCATGAAAATAAATAAATGAGTAAGTATATATGTCTATACATATGTCATCATAAATACAGAATTTCTAGCAGACTGTATATATGTACATAATTTTATTATGATTGTATTGTAAATGGACGGATTATTTCAGTGTATATGTATACTGAAAATATAAATCTATATAAACTCAGTATTATTATTGTGCTCACTCGATAAATTGTTATCATTTTAAATTGTAAAATGAAGTTTCTTTCAAAATTAACTTCATTGAAAATTAATATGCATATTAATTTCTGGAAGGCTACCTCTTATTGATATAAATATCTCTTATTTGGTCAGTGAGCCATTCTATTGCTGGTTGTAATCCTTCTCCAGTAACTGCATTAGTAGCTCTTATGTGCCATGGCTTATTGTGAATTTTTTCTAATCCAAGTCCAGAGACAAGTTTTACTGTTGTAAGAGAATCTGGTAAATCCATTTTATTCGCTAAAAAGAGTATCGGAATCTTTCTACCTAAAATATGATTTATTATTAATAATAAATGTATTTATTATTTAATTTGTTCACAATGTATAATTGTAGGAAATCAGTACCTTCAACGTCCGGATGCTGAAGTAACATATCCAGTTCTTCTTTCACAACTACCAACCTTAATTTATCAGTGCTATCTATTAAAAATATTATTCCATGACAATCTTTATAATAATGTTCCCACAAAGATCGATATCGATCATGTCCAGACATATCGAATGCTGTAAAACTCACATTCTTAACTGAAACAGAGAAAAATTATTATTAAATTATTTTTAATATTAAATTATACACTAATGGGTAAGTGAAATACACCAAGATAAATTCTTTCTACAGTAATTTTCACGTTGAAGACTTAAAGGTGCGTTCATAACTAACGTAATACGGCCACTACACAACCCCATCGAAGCTGTGAACGCACCCTCTGTTCTTGGTGTAGAGTAACTTCCCATCACTGGTGCAAAAAATTTACACACGTAACTATGCAACCCTGACATAATGAGAACCACTGCGCAACACAACGGTTGTTTGTTGTTCAAGTGTCTTGAGTTCAAATAATTGTATGTATACAAAGTTGTTGAATTCAAATATTTAAAGTATTAATTTATAAAAATGCACATAAACGATCTTGATTAACAAGTGAAACTGTAAACTTTCTATATTCTACTATGTGATTTTAATGGTGTAGTTTTATTTTAAAAAGCGGTGAAAAATGAATCATACCAGTAAGTTAAAATCTAACCTTACTTTTAAATACTGTCACTTTGAAAGTGCTTAACTATTTAATTATTATTAATGATATAAAACAAAATGATAAATTATTAAATTATTCACTTTAATTTTTTATTTTACCAGTGACCTTAGAGGTAAAGAAGACACGTTTAAAAAGTCAAATAAAACTTTTAGAACGACTTAAAAATGATACGAAAAACAATTTGGACAATTTTGCCGAAATCAATGAAAATGATATAAACAATTATTCGTTTATTACAACTAATTCTCAAAATGAAACATCAAGTTTATTGAAAATAAAAAATGAATTATTAAAATTAGCTGGACTACGCTGCATAAAAAGTGTCAAGGATGATTATGTTTTTCAATTTACAGTAAAGGGAGAAGACAAACAAATTAATTATTTTGTTCAATTACTGAAAACCAATAATGGTTTACTCTTGGGTAAATGGAATTTCCCAATGTTTCTTGATGTTAATGATATTTGGAATGAAACAAAAGTAGTTGATGTAAATACGCTTTCTCAATTTCTTCGCAAATGCAAGCACAGCATTGACTGTTATCATCACAGAATGAATCAATTTATAAAATTTCAGGTAATATATAAAACTTATTATTTTACAAAATCTTAGTTACTTAGGCTCTGTGATATTATGATATTTATCACTAAAATTAAAATTTTCTTTCAGAATTCTATGAAACAATGTGCAAATTGCATTATTAATAGAGATCAAGCGTATAGATATTTCTTGATTGAATTATTACAAGTTTACAATGTTAAGAGGGATAATTACATAAACATTATAGTTTATTTGCAATACAATCTTGAGGAAATTAGACCTTTTAGAATTAAAGTAGAATCACAACACGATGGTCCACTTTCACAAGAAACAGAAAAAGATATGAAGCCATTTTTCAAACCTTTCAAACAATTCGATTTGACAGATGCGCTTGAAACTGTTGAGTCTAAAGAAAATCATTTATTTTCCTGGCAAAGAGTGTCAAGAGATACTACATTGATAGACAACATGGTAAGACAAAAAGAAGGCGTTTAAAAAGTTCCTTGAGAATTTTTAAAAATATTTTATTGAATTATTTTTCAGGATTTAGACGATATATCACCACGGAGAAAGCAATCTTCGAATGTAAGCACATAGTTTCAATATGAATCTATCAAAAAATTTTTTAAAATGTACAAGAAATAATTATTTATTTCAGAAATATCGTACCTTCAAAACCATAAAACGTTCAGTAAGTTCAGCTCCAAAAATTAATGATCAATCAAAAGGAAATCAAATTGATATTTCTATATATTTTAAAAAATTTGAATCTGCAGCAGCAACTAAACGAAAAGTAATATTTAAACTAAATTTTACTATTATTTATTACTGTCACTGTTTACCAGTTGTTTGGATATTATTATTAATATATTTATTTTTTAACTGTAAATTGTTAATAATAAAAGATTAAATAAATTTAATATTTTTCATTCAGAAACCAGAGAATTCTTCAAAAGAACAATCGAAACAAGAGAGCTCAACGAAAATTTCAAGACCCTTGAAGAAAAATTTTCCGAAATTAAAGCATTTAGAGTCAAATAAAAATATACACACAAAAAGGCAAAAACAATGCCAAAGAAGGTTAAGCCAAAGGATCACACATTAACGGAAAATAATGATAACAAAATTTCTCAAGAGAGAAGAATTTTAAGATCTTTATCAAAATCTCCAACAAAAAATGCGAGATCGAAGAGAAATTCCCCACAAAGAATAGAATCATAGTATCATCCGCGACTTCTAACGTTAAATTGAAACAAACAAATTTACAAATTCCGAAAATTGATAAAAATAATCAAAATAAATCATTAATCAATTTAAATAATTCTGATTATGTTTTAAGAACAAAAATTGTAACAAGTACTCCTCATCTTGAAAGAACGAAACGTTTGAGACAGTCTCTGGCAGACATTAACTTAAGTGAAATGAAAAATACGAAAAAAACCCGTGTCTCAAAAAGTCCCACAAAACGAACTGTCAAGAAATCTAATAAAGTAAAAAAATAAATAATTTAGTTATATTTGACACATACGAAATTATACCAAACTTTTGCTTTATTTGTTTCTAAATAGTTTTTATTATTTTTTAAGTTTTCCTTAGGTGAATTAATTTTGTAAATAATTCAATATTAACTACAACTTTCAATGCATTTCTATTCATATACATATAAGTTTTGTTTATCAATATTTTTTGTCCATTGACGAATAAAATAATACTCTAAAAAATTGTAATGAAACATATACAAAGAAAACATGTACCAAGTGTGTAAAAAATTAATCAAATTAAAAGGACAAGTGACTAAAAGAAGCGAATTTTTTTTATTAAAAATTTATGAATGAATAATGAAAACCAAAAATATTCTCAAATATTATATTTCAATATAATGAAAAATTTGCTGTTTTTATATATTGATCAGATAGAACTTAAGAAAAAAATGTACATTTTTTTTTTGTTATTCAAGAATGCAAAAAATTTTTATGGCAAAATACATAATTTTATTCTGCAACCAAAAATAAGAATGACGTGTTTATTAAAATTAAAAATGTATAGAAAACATAATAATTGCAAAAGTTTTATTAAAACACGAATGCGAGTGTAATAAAAATTGTGAATACCGATGTGGGTTTGTTATGAAGAAAAAGAATAATAAAAAGCTATAGTCAAGAAACAACAAACAAACATTGTTGATGATTTTCATCAATTGAACCTCCCAATTCTATAACTCGATTTGCGCTCGGACCCACGCGCTAATACCAGTCGGGTAGCAGTGAGCGCCTCTGGGCCACTCACTGCTACCCGACTGGTATTAGCGCGTGCGTCCGAGCGCAAATCGAGTTATAGAATTGGGAGGTTCAATTATAATGTAAAAAACTTACATTAAACCCGACAGTGGGCACTATGTCTAGGCAACGGTCTTCCTCGCGTTTGAAATGATTTATGACCGTTGACTTACCACTGTTATTCAGTCCAACTACCAAAACGTTTACTTCTTTTTTCCTCAGTCCTAAAAGATTAGCTAGGCGATCAAATAAACCCATTTCCAAGCCTTCCTGGTTAACTACTGTTCGCCTAAAAGTCAATAATTTGTTGTAGGGTTAATTTGAAAAGGTGGGAAAAGGAATTCCCACCCTCTTTATGTATAGGCATAAATTTAACCTTG